>JAYMTT010000107.1:0-20331 GCA_036898025.1 Hypseocharis bilobata
GAACGATACATTGCTTTTGCTGACGCTAACACTTCTCGATACAATCTTCCTTTTAAGAAGGGATACCCTTTGACGCAAGGATGTACTCAACTTCCAACTTCAAAAGTTACCTCAGCTCCAATACATATGAAGAAAGATTCTCTCCTTGAAGGCTTACCAGCCCTTGTACGCTCAGGCTGTCTTAGTCTATTACTTTCTCATCTTACTGTGCGACTGGATAGCATTGGCCTAAATAAACTCCACCAAAGACTTAATCCTACTACTAATAAGACTTTCATTTCCTTTGAATCAAACTAGGGAAGTGGTTAGAGAAGCAGTAGCTGCTATGCGAGTTAGATCGGTCAAGTTTTGATATAGATAGAGTCCCCCCTTCTCTATGTCATAAAGTCGCTTCTAAGGTTGTTCACTTCGGATGTGGTGGAGGAACCCTGATCGATGCGGTTCTGGCCGTTTGATTGAACTACGCTAAGCTGAGACTTTATCTTGTGCTTCGGGCGATCATAGTTGATAATAGAAACAAAGACGGGTTTCCTTATTCGCCTTTGGTATAAAGGTACTATTTTAGTTCAGATTTGACTGATCGTATGACGAAAAGGGTTGTCGGTTAACCAGTAGAATCGGAATTTATGGATGAAGAATTGAGTTTCCTTATTTTTCTTTTATATTCTTTCTTAGTTCGTAGCCTAACTGTAATCTCGAAATGTATTGGATGTCCGGGAATTCCGATCTTTCATACGTGGGTTGCCCATCCATCACATAAGCTTCGGAGCATAGAAAGAAATAACAACTAGCCCAGGCGCACTCCTAAGGGATTGCTCCTTCCTTAGAACAAAGAAGACAAGCTACATAAGTCAAGAAATTCCCATTTTGACAGAGGACATAGAAAGAAAGACATGAATTGAACGTGCTCATGAGGTGACGTTAAGTTTACTGGGTTGCTAAACACTGAAGAAGTATTTGGCTGAGTCGATAGATGAAGGGTCAGGGATTGTATAGACCCACGGAGCGGTAAATGGTTGAATAGAAGTATAGAATAAACCCTCTGTAATGATACCACTTGGGGATACCTTCACCTTCGGGTGGTGAAACTCTTTCTTTATAAAGAGAAAAACAGCCATTACTTCCGTTTACGAGCATGAGGATATCTATTCTAAACCTTCACTCTATTCCTAAGACTCTTGGACAAGAAACTGCAACTGAACCCCAGAAGGGAATTCTCAAAGTCAGCTTTTTTGCTATGCTGGATACAACTCAGTCTACTCCGTCTGCAGGTCCCGTTAGGGTACAGAATACTGACTAAACCGGCCAACTTTCATACTAACTAATCCAGAATCTATCGATTCAGCCCCCTTTCCGTCCACAGAATCTAGAAACAAAGCCACCTTAACAGCGCCTGAGTCTATCAACTCCGCTTCCTTTTTGTCGCGCCTCATATTTCAGGTTGTTGTTTCTTCCTTTCTGTCTGTAACAATTAGTCTTTCTTGTTCCTCTACAGTCTTGGTTGTCTTTCTTCTTTGTTTAGGAACGGATGCTCTTACCTGTTCTGCGTGCAGGTAACGGTAGGGTAGTATGCCCTGTCGAGTGATAGTGATTGGTTGGGGTGGACCCGAACCAACTCCTCAAACAAGTAATTCCAACTGAGAATCCTGAATTAGGAAACTCAGCCGGACTAACCCCATCGTCTAAAGACTCATCTCCTTCTTCCCCAGAGTGACGTTTGTAAGATGCTCGACCGGAGGTTGAGGGAACGATGATCATTCTAAACCTTAGTACGAAAGAATGCATAAGAGCGGGATCTCTATCAGACTCTCAGACGAGAACGAGAATCTGTCATCCCCTCTCATTTTCTGAAACTATCTATACATTGAAAGTGAACTAGAGGAGCTTTTTTCCACTCATTAGAGAGCCAAGAGAGTTCCACCAAGTCTTCTTTCATAGCTAAGCTTCCAACTTTCTGGAAGGAATCATTATCAAGAATGCCTTAACTAGATAAATGAAATTATGGAACTTGACTTGAAACTTGGTTAGGTTAACAACTAAGCCAGAGCCCCCTAAGTTCATTATTACTCGCATAGGCAGAGGACTCTCTACTCTCTTTACTCTATTTCAGCAGCGACCGGTCCAACCAAGTAATCTTATGTTTGTCAGTTTGCCAATGGAGATTTATTTGTTCACAAAGACATTAGAGTCAATTGAAAGGCTGGTTCTCAAGTGAAAAAAAGGGGACATGGCTGAAGTCCCTATTTCTTCATGCTTTCAGCTTGGGCAAGGAATGCATACTTGAGTTTCTTAGCTTTCGGTAGTGAGGTGAAGTGCTTGTCAAAATGCTTTTCATGAGGTGGTAGGCGAGACCGTAGGTTTAGACATAATACTTAGTTGATAAACTCTGGTGACGGAAAGTCGGCTTTGTTGTGAAATGAAGGTGTAGTCTTTCAATCAATGTGGGAATCCCAGCCTTAAACTTGAAACCAGAGCTTTGTTTGTTGCCCATTCTTTTCAGACTGGGTTGGCAGTTCGCATCCTCGACTTCTATCCCTGAGTGACTGATTTACCATTGAGGGTTTTTAGGACCTTTGTTTCGCGCTCGGGATAAAGCTTTGATTCAGTAGAGGGGTATAGCTTCATTCTATAAGTTTGCCTATAACCAGCGGGCTACCTGACATTCAAAGTTGAGCGTCAACGAGGTACGTAGTCGCAACCAGCTTTGCTTATGGTTCGTAGTCGCTTTAGCAAAGCTTAATTAAGTTTCTGATTTTTCTTTCCTACTTCACGATTCCATCTATCACTTATGTGTAATTACAAAATCAATAATGAAAGGATTAAGTCATCGTTACAATGACATGAGGCAACGAAGTTGGTCCAACAAATGACAAATTTTACACCATAACAATTCACCTCATTAATCGAGTTCCTGCGATGGCGTCTCCTGTGAACCCTAGCCTCTCCGAGGAGGAACTGGATCATCTCGAACGGAATACCAAACGGAAGAAAGACGGATCAGAGACCGGCGATGAGATCTTACACGATATCGTCCCTGGTCTCTCGGAGAACGAAGCAGTGAGCGATCAGGTCGATGGTGGGCTTGTTGCTTCTGGTACGGTGGTGCCTGACTCTCAGGCGACTCCCCCACGGAGTTTTCGCGATACTGTCGTCGCTAATCAGTCGACCCCGGTAGATATCGACGTTGAGGACTCGTCGGATGACGAAGACTTGATCGGAGAAGATATTTTGCAACGGAGTCTTGACCTTTGCCGATACTGAGTTGCTCTGTAATTACATAAAATAAGAACGAGGTTGCGAAGTGAAACTGGCCTGAAAAGGTTCAATTAACCTCTCTGAGTTTCTAACTGGAAGCAGAAGTGGTAAGTCTACCGGTCCATAGACTAAGGATTGGATGAGGTGGATTCCTCAGAAAGGCGCCAATTTGTTCGAAATAAAGGAACTCTAACGGGAGAAGGAAAGTCACTTTATTGTCGGGATTCGCGGACATCCATACATCGATTCTACCGCAGCTTTTGGTTTCTACCTGACCACGATGGGATCGGGAGCATTACAGTGATCTCTGTAGGCCAGGGCCTCATTGGATAATAGATAACGTCATCCTTTTTGCTATGAAGTCAAAGCGGATAGAAAGCTGAATCTGATGGCTTGTACGCCTCTTCTTTTTCACTTCGGCATAATGGTCAAATCTTTCATTCCCAACTTCCTTTTTAACTCACCTGATCATCAATTGCAACTACTGGTCTCGAATTGTTTGACTGACGACTGGAAGTTCCAAGAAAGTAAGCTCACAAACATAGATGGAAAGCAC
This sequence comes from Hypseocharis bilobata, assembly GCA_036898025.1. Lineage (NCBI taxonomy): Eukaryota > Viridiplantae > Streptophyta > Magnoliopsida > Geraniales > Geraniaceae > Hypseocharis > Hypseocharis bilobata. Next base: position 3,812 of record JAYMTT010000107.1, read on the forward strand.
TTCTTGTTCAATCGAAGAGATCATTGATGGAGTTACAACAGAAAAGGAAAAAGAGAAATGGGTGGTTCTACAACTTAAAGAACTCAAACAAAGACATCTGTGTAAAGAAAAGCTACTAAGGCTTCTCTCAAATAGAAAAGAAATAGAGAACGAAGTAACTAGAAAGATTGTTCAAATCTACCGGCTAGTAAACGGGGTCTATCGAGCCTTGCTTTCGTAGCTGTATTGATTCATTTTCCCTCAAAAATGCAAAGAAATGGATTAGATTAATGTCCGGGATCTTCCTTTATTTCAGGAATGAGTTCTAGTATAAGACTATTTAAGAGTATCCCCTCATTGAGTATTCAATTCATAGTGTACCATAGGAGGTAATCTGGCTTAAGGAAGAAAGCTAAATAAGAGAGTGAAAAAGGAGTCCCAAATCAAGTAGAAGGTAGGCTAGAAGTCAGCCCGAGTATACAGAAGCTCTAGTTAGAAAGCATGACTGGACGGGGTAAGGCTTTTCCATGGGGGGGCTAAGAGAGGGTTTTCCCTGTGTGGGAGTGTTAAGGGTTGGTGTGGAGTCATAAGTGAAACCTATTGAGTTATTTTATGAAACATTTTGTAGTAGTAGTAGTAGTCGATAGGGCCCTTGCTACTATTAGCTCAGAGTCTACTTATGGATATTGGCATTGTAGATGAGCTAGTAAGAGAGAGATGCGCTAGGAAGTCTTCGAAGAAGAAGGTAGATCAGGTGAGTTGTCTTTCCCACGTAGGGTAAGGTATGCTACTTGGCAGCCTATTCCTGAAAAGCCTACCTCCATTTAACGAAAGGTTGGAGGGCATTCCTGCTGCGGTAAAGCTAATCACATCGGATACTAACCATATAAGAGAATACCTGTCTGTCGCCCCTACCCTGGGGGGTCTTACAACTACGACTCAATCGTTATCGTAATCGGCACACCAAACTGAATGCTAGAACGAACAGTAAGCTTTACAGTGTACCCTTTTCTTTTAGGACCCATCCGGCGTAGAAGTCCATTTAGTTGAATCAGCTGCCCCTTCATCTATCGAAAAACCTATTCGCCCAATCATCTATCGATTCTTCTCATCCTGCCCAATCATCTATCGATTCTTCTCTAACGCCCCTTCATTTCACAATAAAGCACTGCTTCGCATACCTTCATTTAGAAACCCAGCAATGCTTCGCATACCTTTGACTATATCAAAACACTTGTCTGAAGACCCAGAAAGGGAATAAGCTAAGAGCTATGGGCTTGTACACCACGTAAAGAGCCTTCGGTTCCCTAGCCCGATCTGCTTACTTCGCTACTTAGCTAGACCTATTTGCTTACTCAACTACAGAACTGAAACTCCTGGCTTGGCTTGTTCAAATAAGGATCGTGCGCTATAGCATGGGGTTTAGGCTCGTTGTTTGTCACCGAGAAGAAGGTCGAAGGCTAAGGTTCGTGGCTTAGAATGAGGTCTTGGATGATGGAAGTGATTTGGTTCAATGTTAAAAAGATAGATATCTGGCCTCTTGAAGATCGCTCGTTTGAATCAGCTTCTTGGCTCATTTGTTGGTAGAAGAAGGAAGAGATGCCCCAGGATGGCTCTACCGGGGTGAGAAGGAGATAGTGAGCTGAGCCTTTCTATTACATTACTCTGATGATATGATCGGATTAGGAAATAAATAAAGCAAAAAGGAGAGATTCTTTCTCTTGCTACTCCTATGGGACATTCAATCTTCTAATTCTCCAACTACAAACTATTCGTATTTTGAGATTAAGAAAGAAAGATCAGTCATCGTTCCTCAGCCTGCCGTCGACGACCAATCTTTTAAAGGCGATCGGCAGCGTCCAAAAGGAAGAGAGCACATTATAGGTCCACTTAGCACAGAAGATAGGCTATATTTCTTCTAAAAAAAATAGGCTAACGCTCAACCTCATCTTTCCACCATTCAAAATGGAGATTCCAGGGAAAATTGCCATCTTCATTCCATTGTTTGACTTGATAACGGCTGTTTCAACTCCTTCTGGTAATGCAGTGTTAGCATTTCCTTACAGCGTCTCTGACTATTCTTAATGACCGGCTTAGCTTATGATGATCGATCGTATTCAACTAAAAGAAAGTAAGTCAAAGATGCCACTCCTCTTGAAGGTTGAGTTTAAAGACACAACAAGCAAGAAGAAAACAGAAGGAAGTAGAGTGGAGCCAACAGGGGATTTATTCTACAAGGCAAGGTACCGAAGGTAAGCGAGCCAATCTTCTGTCTTAAGACAAGAAATAGGTTAGTAAGAGGGCGTCTAGACAATGCCTTAGATAGCAGACCAAGGGAAGCAGAGATGTTAATCGAAGGAAAAGAAGAAAATGAGTCGATAGCTGATTGGTTTAGTTAGTATGTTGAGTTGCTAGGGTTAGTAGATCTATGAGCGCACCCACATGCATGAGGGTAGGTTCCACCCGCATTCGTGCCTTATTGGTTTCATTGTCAACCCCTAAGTTGGCCTTCCCCGGCCGGCCACACCCTTTTTGATAGAGGTTATGAAATAGACTTACTATAGGTAATCATGAATGGAAAGGATTGGTATGAAAGATGGTGGACGGAGAAGGTGGGAATTGAACCAGGCCAACCGGCCATGATTGTGAATGTTCCATGGGTAATTCTTGGTGACCTTAATGACATCGCCAGTGAATCTGAGAAGTCGGGATAATCGGAGGCGAGTCCAAGGCGATCATAGCCAGGAAGCTTCAAGATTGGAATAAAACCACTTTCGGGAACCTCTTTTATCGCAAGAAGAGAGTAATAGCTCGTATTGCGGGGGTTCAAAGGGTTATGGCAAATCACTTTTCTGAAAGAATGTTGAACCTAGAGCTTCAAGAGGAATCTAATTCCATCTTAGATCTGGAGCAAACATACTGGCATCAGAAATCGGCGGGAGGATTGGATTGTACAGGGTATGTAATCGCAACCAGCTTTGCTTATGGAGAGCGAAATACTTCTTTCTTTCACCTTACTACTGTCATTCGCCGTCGGGGTAGTCATATTTTCAGCATGAAGGCATTCAAATCTCCTGGTAAGGATGGTGACGAAGTATGCTGGGTCTAACGACACTGGGCTTCAAGCTGGTTTTTGCCAGCGTTTTTGGAATATTACAGGTCATGATTTGCTCCGGCTTGCTAAAGAGGCTCTTGACACAGGTCTAGTTCCCTCACAGCTTAATGAAAGTATTCCGGTGCTGATTCCTCAAATCCCTAACCCGGTTAGGGTGACTCAATTCAGGCCTATCAGTTTATGTTCAGTAGCATAGAAGGTGGTAACTAAAGTGCTTGTCAACCGAATCCGTCCTCTCTTACAGGATCTTGTCTCCCCGAACCAGAGCGCTTTCATAGCTGGTAGGCAAGCTTCTGAGAATATCTTTATCGCTCAAGAAATCATGCATGTTATTCATCATAAAAAGGGGCTCCTCGGGGTTAATGGCAATGAAAATCGATCTTGAAAAGGCCTATGATCGGGTCAATTGGGACTTTCTTCGGGAAACTTTCGTTATGGTGGGATTGCCTCCGGCTTGGATTGATTTCATTATGCATTGTCTTTCTACTACCTCTATGTCTCTTCTTTTGAACGGGAGCCTTTCGGATTCTTTTTGTCCTAAGAGAGGATTGCGCCAAGGGCTTCCATTCTGTCGCGCCTACTTATTTGTGCTATGCCTAGGCTCTATGATCACGAATCTTGTTGATAGAGGGCGGCCAGTGAAGGTTGGTAGAGGCGGGATTGGAGTTTCGCATTTCTTTTTTGCTGAGCCTTGAGAGGTACCCTTTGTGGGAGTTGGACAGTGTGTCCTCGATGCAGAGGAGAAGCTTTGGGAGGAGAAATCTCGTATCGACTCTATCAAGCTAGGGGAGAGGAAGACTTCTTTCTTCCATGTTTCTACTATCAGGCGCCGTCGCAGAAACAAGGTTTAAAGTATTATTCTTGATGATGGTGGTGAGTGTCGTGACCAGGACATCCTTCGCTCCAAGGTTGTGGATTACCTCTGAGAGGTTTACAGGGCGACGCCGAGAGATCTGGTTGTTGGTTGTTTGGGTATTGGTCCGGTTCTGGGTGTTGATGCCATTTCTCAGTTGTCTCAGCCGGTGGCTAAGGAGGAAGTCAGGCTAGCTCTCTTTTCTATGAAGCCCTGGAAAGCTCCTGGGCCGGATGGGTTTCAGGCGGGCTTCTTTCAGAATTACTGGACTATTGTGGGGAGTTCTCTTCATTTTTTGGTTCAGAGCAGCTTGTCTTTGGGATACTTTGATGATGGCCTTAATGAGACCCTTCTTTGCCTTATTCCTAAGGTTGAGAACCCGTCTAGCTTTAGCATGTTTCGGCCTATAAGCCTCTGTAATGTCTCTTATAAGCTTATCACTAAGGTTTTGGTGAACAGACTTCGCCCATTCCTGTCTGATATTATTCATGAGACTCAGTGTAGCTTCGTGCCAGGTAGGCAGGCTGTGGATAATATTGTGATTGCTCAGGAAGTTTTTCACTCTATTCAGCGAAGGAAGGGGAAAGGGGGTTGTCTCGCAGTCAAGATTGATTTGACTAAGGCTTATGACCGAGTGAGATGGTCCTTACTTCGATGAACATCTCACTCCTATTCGGCCCCTGGAGGACACCTTAAGGTATTTTGCTTTCCCTGACCAGTGGATTCAGTTGATCATGTTTTGTGTTACTTCTGCTTCGTTGAACGTTCTCTGGAATGGGGGAGTTACTGAGTTTTTCTACCCCCAGAGGGGTCTGCGTCAGGGTGACCCTATGTCCCCTTACTTATTCCTTCTGTGCATGGAAAGACTTCACCGCATGATTTCTGCTTGTGTCTCCTCTGGCTTGTGGGAGCCTGTGACTCCTAATCGGGGGGGAGTGCCTATCTCTCATCTCTTTTTTGCTGACGATCTCCTCCTCTTTGGCTCAGCTTCTCTGGCTCAGGCTGGTGTGATTAGGGACTGCCTTCAGATGTTTGGTGAGAAGGCTGGGCTTGAGATTAGTTATCCTAAGTCCAAAGTCTTCTTTTCTCCCTGTGTGTCGAATCATATGGCCGTTATGATTGAGAGGACTCTGAATATCTCTCGTACTTATGACATGGGCTTGTATCTGGGAGTCCCTATTCGTCATGGGAGAGCTCCTCGTGGCTTGTATAACAAAGTGGTGGATGCGGTCCATAATAGATTGCTTGGGTGGAAAGCTAAGCATCTCTCGATTGCAGGTAGGTCTACTCTCATTCAGTCTGTAACCTCTGCTTTGCCTGTCTATATGATGCAATCTGTTCGCCTGCCTCGTGCTATCTGTGATAAACTGGATGCCTTGAACCGTCGCTTTCTTTGGGGTGGCTCTGAGGAGGGTAGGCGTGTCCACTTAGTTGCATGGGAGGATGTTTGCAATCCTAGGAGTTCGGGTGGTCTAGGTTTGAAGTTAATGCGTCCTCTCAATGATGCTTTGTTAGGCAAGCTTGCTTGGAGAGCCTCTACTGAGAGGGAGAAGCTTTGGGTTAGGGTGGTGACTTCTAAGTATGGGTTGAATGGAGCTCTTAACCTTGCTTCTTTGCCTCGTGGTTGCTCCTCTACTTGGAGGGGGATTGTTTATTCTTCTCATGTTCTTGAGCTGGGAGTTGGTTGGCGAGTGGGGAGGGGTTATAGAGTTTCCTTTTTTTCTGATCCTTGGCTTGTGAATGGCCCTCTCCTTGAGAAGAGTAATCCGTTGGTGGAAGAATCCATTGATGCTCGTGTCTCATTCTGGCTTTAATGAGAACAACCAGTGGGATTGGAGTAGAATTAAGGAGCTTTTGCCTCCCAGTATTGCCAAGATGGTTTTGGGCTACCCTCTTCCTAGGGTAGGAGAGGTTGAGGACACAATCACGTGGATGTTGAGTCGCTCTGGGGTGTATACAGTGAAATCAGCCTATGGTGAACTCACTAAAGTGGGGGAGCCTGTTGGATTCGCGAGAATCATTTGGAAGTTCCCGGGACCTGCGAAGTGGTGTACTTTCCTTTGGCTTGTTCTTCGGGGTCGCTTGCATACTAATAGGCTTCGTTTCATTCGCAAGATTGTTGATGATGATGTTTGTGCTCGGTGTAGGCGCAGCTCTGAGACGGAGATTCATATTCTTCGCGATTGCCCTATGGCTAGGCGTATTTGGGATCTTGTTGGGGTCTCTTCGGACTCTGTTTTCTTTTCTTTAGAGCTTCAACAATGGGTGTTATCTAATGCTGTGGATGAGACTATCTCTGCTCGATGGGGTTTCCAATGGCGGGTAATTGTCTTGAGTGCTCTTTGGCTTCTTTGGTGTTGGCGATGTTCAGCCATTTTGAATTCAGAGTTTCAAGAGCCGGGAGCGCCGTTAAGAGACATTATGGTGGCTGCTGACCATGTTTCTGGTGCCTGGAATTTAGATACTAGCACTAGAAGCTTGAGTTCTATTATCTCTGTCTCTTGGTCTTTTCCTCCTACAGGCTTCGTGAAAATGAATTCGGACGGAGCAGCAAAGGGGAATCCGGGGCTTGCTGGTTATGGTGGTGTTATTAGAGATGATGGTGGGAGGAGAAGTCTAAAATCAGGAAGTGGGCCAGAGCTCACATGACATGGCGCAATCAGCGGATATTAATGTGAAACAGAGGTCAACTAGGGCAGCGCATGGTATGGTATGGTGCATGAGAACAATGTGGCAGCGCTGAAACCTATGCCCAGTCGAGACCTTATGTCAAAGCAACAAAACAACATGGCGGGCCCTAGTAGCTCTTACTTGGGAAGTAGCCCACCAAACAGTTTGACGGATCCGCAAAACAAAATAGCCCAAAGGCCCAATAGTGCCAACCAGACCCAGAATAAATCAGCAACTCAAAACAACATTGCCCAGCCCAAACGTATCTACAAGGGTGTTCAATTGCTTCGAAGGGACCCCCAGTTGAACTCTGTGCAGCAGAAGGCTAGGCAGAGCTGTGTTTCCTCGCAGGTGAGGCCGCAGCCATCGGTTCCTCCTGACGGTAGTGGTGGTGGAGAGAGCGCGCCGCCGGCCAACGACCATGTTGAGAGGATGGTCATTGATGCAGCTAGTGCTATTTCAGATGAAGCGAGGTCTTTATTGGGACTTTCAGAGACTGGAGGACAGGGGTCTACTGGTGGTACCGAACACCAGAGTTCTGAAATCTTTGAATATGTCAGCTTTTATTTGGAATTGTAGGGGTGCCGGAAGAGACGATTTCTGCAGTGAATTGAGAGCCTATTGTAGTGTAAACTCTAGTGGCTATTCTTGAGCCACAAATTTCAGGCAGGAGAGCAGATACAGTCAGTCGCTCTTTGGGGTTTGACTCGGTTTACCGTATTGATCCGCTTGGCAGGTCTGGGGGATTATGGTTGTTGTGGAACAGAGGTCAAATCCGTTTGAGAATTGTTGGTGCTAGCCGTCAGGTAATTCATGCTGTAATCGGTTCTAACACCCGTGATGCTTGGCTCTTTTCCTGCGTTTATGCGAGCCCTATTACTGTTGTCCGGGACATGCTGTGGACCGCGTTCTCTGAGCTAGCTCCTGGTATTACTAGTCCTTGGCTGCTTGCAGGGGATCTTAACGACATTGCTTTTGCTGATGAGCGAATGGGAGATAGGACTCCAATCAGAAACAGGTGTGAAAAATTTCGTAAATGGCTGAATGATTGTCAATTTGTTGACTTGGGCTTTAGTGGTGCTAGATATACTTGGACTAATATGCAGGTGGGTAGAGGGAAGGTGATGAAAAGGCTAGACAGAGCTGTGTCGAATGATCTCTGGAGAATGCGGTTTCCGGAGGCAGTGGTTAAAGTTCTTGCGAGAACAGGCTCTGACCATGCTCCGCTTTTAGTCACTTGGGATGTCCGGAACACAAATGACCGCAACCTACGTCCTTTCCGTTTCGAGAAGATGTGGTTGTCTCATAACGACTTTGGGAGAGTAATTCAGAGTTTCTGGGACACTGAGACCGCTAGTTTCACAGACAGAATTGCAAGTCTTTCGGCCAAGTTGAGGGAATGGAACAGATCCACGTTTGGGAACGTTTTCAGGAGGAAAGGGCTTCTTCAAAAGAGACTAGTTGGGATTCAGACGGAGCTAGCTCGGGGCTACTCTCATTCCTTAGCTAGGCTTGAGGATCGTTTGCTTCAGGAATACTCGCAGGTCCTAAAGAATGAAGAGACTTTGTGGAAACAGAAGTCAAGGGAGAGATGGATCAAGGAAGGTGAGAGAAACACATCATTCTTTTACTACCGTCTGCCGAAGGTTTAGAACAAAATGAGGTTTGATTGACTGAGATTGACTGTCAAACTACAAGAAATGACTACCCCTCAAGTAAATACTGCGCTCAGAGAATGTAAGAATAACAAGATAGAGGAGAAGAAAGAGGTATGCGTGTTCCATCCACTCCTCCCAATACTGGTGATCTAATATAACAACTCAAAGGAAGATACTATGGAAAAAAAGAATAATACAGGGTTGATAGATAAAGCTCTGGGATCGATAGATTCACTTACTTAGCCCTTGACTTTCTTCCTTTAGAAGGGAATGCCTATCCGCTGCTATGCTAGTTCTCTTCGACTATCTGCTCTTACTTCTCTCCTTGCCGGTGTGCCGGTATGAGTAGCCATTGGTGATAGAAAAATCAAGATAAGCCATATAGTTCCCCTTTGCGTAACACATATATTTCCAGATCAGGGGAATCCGGGGATAAGACGGGCTTGGAATGGAGGAAGATATTAGATAAGACTCGCTTTCTTTGTATCGGCTTCTAAGTCCTGGGGTTTCGCCAGTAGGCCAACGAGTATGCATTCATCAATCTGGCTTACTCGCTTAGTACTCTACAACTAAGAAATCTTCATTATTAAAATACCAATATATGACAGCGCCGATTACTATAAAAACTCCTGCAACTGCTACTACTTTTCTCCACTTTTTCTTATTCCTTTTTGTATTTCTCTGAATCGGATTTGTCTCGAGTTTCCTCTTTTTTATCCAGAAGATTCGGAATGACTGGTCAAAGCATCTTAGCATACGGCTTAGCCTTTTAGCTTGGTAATAGGATTTCCTTTCTTCAATAGAGTATGCCTTCATTACCTTAGGTGAAGGAGGTAGAGTAGAATCCAGCAGCAATGACAAAGGAGGACGCAGCAAAGCAAATCCTTCTCATGAATGAAGTGATAATCGGTTCCTTTACTAGTTTTCTTTCAAATGAGAATAGTACTTACTTGACTTCTTAGAAAGGCGCGAAGACCTTGCCCCGGAGTCGGTAGACTAGACTCAGCAGCGATACCTAACCAGTGAATTCCATCACATCGCCAACCAACCAAGAGCCAGTATTTCATCGTTACGCTAAATTCCATAATGCTTCCTATAGTTGCTTTCTTTTGAAGTTGATGCTATAGAATGAATCAGTAATCGGTTTTACTTACTGTACTATTGCTTGGTTGCATAAGTTTGGCAAGGCTTTTCTAAGTTCTTTTTGATCGGATCCTTCTTCTCTAATCCCTGTAACAACTGAACGCATTATCCTCGGACAGGCTCACGAATAAGGATGTATCGGACCAATTATTCTTCCAAAGCCTATTTATTTATTAGACAGTGGAATGAAAAGACCAAAGCCAGGTGCGGCTCCCTACTAGGTTCTTATAAATGGGACTTGGCTTGCTTTGACAGATCATCACTAAATAGTGATTTATTCACTGAGATAAGAGAGTATTGCTAATCTAGCAGCATCCTTGATTGACGAAAGAGTCCTCAAAAGATATAGGCAACGACGGAGGGGTTGGTCTAGTAACAAACACTCCTACAATCTCATCTCTTCCAAGACCTAAAAAAAGTAAGAACAGCATGAGCATAGAACCAAGCCTAAGAAGGAGCCCCTGAATCCCTATGATCGTGATTATTAGGGCAGTTCTGTTCTCATTTGGTTACCTAGTGTCATTGGCCTTCGGGTACATACGTCGTAAACTCGGGGATACATACTTACGCATGGTGGTTAACAAAAAGACTCATCCTTCCTGGCCGGCCCAACAGGCCCAACAACATTTCCACTCCCAGGCCCACTATCAGCTCTTAATGCTTGGACATTGTTAGCATGCGTCACTGGTCGAGGGGACCGACCTCCATTGTCAACGGTGCCTACTCCTTCAAAGCCGAAAGCTGCTGATTCGGTCACAGGATTCGTGAAAACAGAACGAGAACAGCTCCTTCTTTTTTTTATTTAAGATAATATATCTCTTTCAACTCTAGCCATTCTTGGTCACATGCAACCATCAAGAGAGAAGCAAGCATTTAACAAGAAAGCATCAACCATTTCAATGGATTCATTGAACTTCAAAAGAATTTTCACTCGAGCTAAGTAGGTAGGGAAGGCTATCGCATCGGTATCCAACTGGAGGCGGGTCCATCCATTCGAGCGAGGAATAGGCCCCCGCGTAGGGAAAGGTTCCTAACCCAAGAAGCAAGTGGATAAGACTAGCACTAACGCTCGCTCTTGCAAGTGATCTTAGTGCTTCCCGATGAGGCGAAGCACGAGGGAACGTAAGAGAACGTAGCTGTAGAAAGCAGTAGCAGGACAGGAGTAAGTCTTTTTGGAAAGCATAAGAGAAAGAATAGGTAGGCTTGCACATGGGAAATAAAAGAGCATCAACGGAAGCCGATCCTATTTAGTTAGTTGTTGATTAAGGAGCTCATCTACGTTCACGCAAGAGGAGCCGAATTGACTTCTTCTATTTACGAAGGGCTCTCTCTCTTGAATTCTGAGCTTGGTTATTTAGGTCCTTTTGAAATGTCGTGAACAGGACTCCGATAGCTGTCTTCTCGCTCAATCTATCAATTCATTCCCATCCTTAGCTGAGTTCTTTTTCTTGGGGGAGAGGCAGGTTTTCAAGTAATGTGTATTGACAGGCGTAGAGAATCTCAGCCATGCTACATATGGGAGTGGGAGTAAAGGAAGTACCTGGCTCAGCAGGTACGTAGCAACTAGCTTGTCTTATCGCTCACTTGGTAGACGTCGTAAGGAAGCTTATGGATTCGACGATAGAAAAAGGTTCCTAAGAATCACAGTCCATACACGGGAGTTCGAATCTGGGTATCCCATATCTGAGTTGTCAAATGAAGGCACGTAGTGAGTTCAGAACGATATTAATTAGTTGCTAACTATCTAAGTCAATACTTTCTTTGTTCCAACTTCTCCTGTTACCGGAGATGAGGTGCTAAACTAAGGAATGAAATCGCATATATAGACATGTCTTTTTGTAATTCTATTCATTCCAACCTTTGTACTATTTCTCTATTCAAAAGATTTTCCTTTCTAAACACATTCAAGTCGTCAGAGAAGAAATCGAAATATGCCGGTTATCCTTCTTTAGCTTAGCATTAGCATGAAGGTTACAAACCAAAGAAGGTATGCGGTGATAGACCAAGGAAGGATCTCTAATGGGATAGCAATGAAATAGCTCGACTGAGCAAAGAAAGAGAGGCTAACGAAAGCAGCAAGATCTGAGGACTCCACTATAGGATAAAAGACTTCCAATAGGACTGCTAAGGCTGAGAGGGATGAAGGAAGCTTAGGACTGAGGTAGGGACAAGATTCTTTCATTCGACTAATAGGGATGAATTCATAAGGATATTCCGCTGTTAGGGTAGGGATAGCTCTGGAAGCTCTGTCCCATAATTTCTATAGTATAGAAGCATGTTGGTTTCATGCTAACTCAGAGTGAGATACGTAAATAAGATCAGATTTCCTTTCAACCAAACTCGCTCTACAAAGTAGCCTCTCTATCTTGCTATCAAACTGTCTTTCTTCATTTAGGAGTAATAAGGCTCAATCACTAAAGGTACAAAGTGGCTTACACGCTTATGGTTCGGTAGTCACTTATAGCGCGTCACATAATAAGGCGCGTGCGGTTGGATAGAGGTATCGAAGGCCGTCATCCATAATGCTTCTATCGTTGCGATTGAATTGCTATCTTCCAACTGTAAGGAGAAAGTTTGGAATCTCAGAGCACCCTATTACTACAGTTGCTCTTTCATACCTAATTAGTTAGCGGGTTGGGAACTTCGTAGACTGACTTTAGAAAGGTTGATCTTTCAGAACCAGAAGTTGTCAGCACTGACTCAACTCACAATAGTCCCATGGATCGGTGGAGTCCACCCTCCACCTTACGGCGCCTGGCGGCTAAGCCAATACCTTTTTGAGAGTTGTGGTTTACTCTTGATTCACTGGGCTAGGCTAAACCTTCAAACCTTCCATGGAAAGCCTAAAGGCAAAGCCCTTTCTTCTTATGTCTTCCTCTTTCTCTCTTTATACCACAAATCGGACGCTATGAGCTAGCTACTCGACATCGTCTGCTATTGGCTAGAGATCCGAAAGAACCTATTCTTGAACAACTCCTTCGTCGAAGAAGCCCTGAAAACGGAGCATTCTCTGCTGCAATCCCATTCGAGGCACCTTCTTCTACTCCTGAGACTAGTGCAACGATAGATCGCCCTCCCCCACTTGTGTGCTAGGCCGATTCCATGTCCAAACCTCCCTACAGTGGCGAATGCTTTCACTTCTTTTTCACCCGATTCCAAGAGGGGTCGGTAAAGCCTAGCAGAGCCAATCCAACCAACCGGGAGACCTGGATCTCATAATGGGGATTTCTACCCAGGAGTTTAGGTATAACGCGGAGGTCTATATCGGGTCAATCTATATGCTACCAGTTCTTCAGTCTAGAACGAGCGAATAGACGGTAATCTTTTCAATGCTAAGTGCCGTCCTGCTGACTCAGTGGTGTGGAAGAGTGTGCTCAAAGGGGTGCCATCTTTGAAGTTGGGTCTTATAGTCAGAATTGGGAATGGCATGACTACAAGTTTATGGGATGATCCTTCGCTCTCCACTGGTCATCTTAGGTCTCAAATGAATGGGCCAGTAGCAGCTCATGATGAAGGCAAGAGAGTTGCTGACATTATTGATGGTAATAGGGCTTGGGACTTGTCGCGCATTCAGACCGTCATTCCACAGCATATTCGCGACGCTATCATGCCTTTTCCAGTAGCCCTTAATTCAACCATGGACGATGGCTTTGATTGGCATCCATCACCTACCTACGGGCCTTTTCTCAGTGAATTCGGCTTACCGGACCCTTCAACAGCCTCATGTTGTGCCGCATTTGAATCAGGATTGGAGGTGGGTTTGGAGGCTGAAATGTCCCTCTCAATTCATCTTGTTTGGTTGGCTGCTAAAGATCGAATCCAATCTAATGCTATGCGCCTTCATCGGCATATTGGCACTTCGCGCTTTTGTCTTAGGTCTTATGATGTGATGGAAACTTCGATTCATGTTTTTAGGGACTGCCCTCTTGCTAAGGATTTGTGGACTCGCCTTCAGAATCCTTCGATGGTGCAGGATTTCTTTGCGAGTGATTTGATGACTTGGCTAGTTCAGAATCTTGCCAACTGCCGTGGTGACAATCAGAGATGGGGGCTTGTGTTTGTCACCGCTCTTTGGAATATATTGCCATGTCGGAATAAGCTAGCCATTGAGGGGCTCCCCACCTACATTTTGAAACTTGAGAGAAGTGTGCATCATCAGCTAAAGGGCCTCCTTAAGCTTTTCCCAGTGAGTTCTGTTAGGCACGGTGATGCGCGAAGTAGTTCGGTGGTTTCCTACTTTCGATGGGTGGATGAAAAGACATTGTGACGGCAGTGCTTTGCTTAAGAATTCGAGAGCTGCTGGAGGCGGTGTATTCCGTTATCATGGAGGTAATTGGCTGCTGGGTTTGAGCTTTTTTCTCGGTCCGCGGGAATTTAGCTGAGCTTTGCGCTCTACGGGAGGGGCTCCGTCTTCCAATTGAGAGAGGCTTTAGGAGAATTTCTTTGGAGTCTGATTCTTTGTACGCAATTGCTGCAATTAGGAAAGCTCAAGTGTTCCATCATCCTTATGGGACGATAATATATGACTGCAGAGAGTTCTTACAGAGCTTGGAGGTTTGGGAGATGCAACATACGCTGCGGGAAGGGAACTTTTGCGCTTATTTGAGGGCTGCCCAGGCTAAAGGACCGAACCATGGTACTGTCATCTACTCTTCTTGTACAGAAGGAAGAGCTGAGGGAGCTACTGGCTGCGGATGCCCGTGGGACTTGCTTCCCTCGGGGAGGATTCTTTGGTTTTCTTTTTGTTCGTCCTGTTTTTCTTTGACTTTCCAACCAAAAAAGAAAGAAATCACTTAGATAGAATGTGGGAGTTCTAGAGCAAGAGAGACCGAAACGAAAGCTAGGTTTAGTTGATTCACTCGACTGGGAATTGTGGTATCGTAAGGTTGTCTTATTGTTACCAATTTACCTTAAAGTGAAAGAGAAATCCCTTCTTAGCCTGGAAGGGAAGATAGAACCGGTGGGTGACCTACTTAGGAGCTATTCCTTGAAGTCCATACGGAAACAAAGCACGTACGCTCACTTTCTCTCCAACTAAGTAATATTGCCTACTAGCCAACATCGGCATGAGATGGGGGGAAAGAAATAAGGAAATCCAATCCAGAGTCTCGATCTGGAATTCAAGTCGGGAGGCATTTGATTACGATCAAGGCGCCTAGCGAGCAATGGTTAACGACAGTTTCCCTTTTTCTTGGTCTAAAGCAACTAAACTCAGTCAGAGTTCTAAAGCTATGGTGCTTCAAGAGAATAGATAGATTGATTCGTTGCTAGGGCCAGCCATTTTGATAGCGACCATTTTTCCCTAGTAGATCGACAGAAATAGCTCTTGAGCCTTTTACCGGGGATTTTGGTAGCAATCCGGTTTGCGCTTTGGAGAGATTACAAACCAATCCTGAGTGAGATACAGAAGTCCCATAATGAAAGCAGAAAGCTGAGATTTACGGAGGGATTAGAGCTCTTCTATTTATTCCTCAAAGACTCTCGGGAAAAGAACATCAACGTATTTCTTTCCTTATTTCCTCTATGAGGGAGAAAGAAATTGTTTAAGTTACCATTTTTTTTTATCTAGTATCAACACGTTTGATGTTAAGAAAAGATCTTTTGTAGGCTAGAGATTTCTTGTAAAAACACTAGCCCCGCTCAGTCAATAAGGAGAATATTTCAATCTTTTTTGATTCCATCTATTATTCTCATTATGCACATAAGGGAGGAGCCGTATGAGGTTCAAATCTCACGTACGGTTCTGGAACGGAGATTCTTTGAATCGAACGACGACCGTAACGGATGTCGGCTCAATCCGAAGGAAATTATGCCTAAGCTTTACAGAATTCTTATGAAGCTATGCGACTAGAAATTGATCCCTATGATCGAAGCTATATACTCTATAACATAGGCCTTATCCACGGAGAACATACGAAAGCCTTGGAATATTCTTTTCGGGCACTAGAACGAAACCCGTTCTTACCACAAGCTTTTCATAATATGGCTGTGATCTGTCATTACGTGCGACTATCTCCACTATAGAAAGAAAAAAGTAAAGATAAAAGAGATGAAAGTGATCCAAAGTCAGTTGCCGTTACTTCTAATCCTAGTGGCTATGGCTCAGGAGCGGGATAAGTAAGGATTCGACTAGCTTTGAGCTCTCACGTAGTTCAGGTTGAATAAGTTTCCTTTGGTTTCATGGTATTATGTATATATAGACCAAGGCTGATCTTAGGAAGGAATTGATAGAGAAGAGTACCCTTTCTAGTTGCCTTTACTTTCAGTCACTTTTCAAGAGATGATAAAGGCTATTCCTGTCTTTCAATCCAGCAGTGGCAATAGAGACAGAGGCGGATGTTGAAGTTAGTGTCAAGACCAACCAATAAGGCTTGTCAGTTAGACTTCCTATGAGCACGCAAGAAGCTGTCCAGAGTTAGGCTTAGCCGTACTCCGTCAAAAGAGTAGGAATAGCAACCATCCAACAATGATTTATGAGTGAATACCCCCTGTGGATATCACTTCCTTTTGAATAAGCTAATAACATCTTCCTTCTCATCTCAGATGCTACGAATCGATAAAAAAGTAGTTCTTCCACCTGGCTTTCTGAGTACGCCTAGCGCTTCTTCAAGTCTTTGTGACACAATAATAGCACTAAGCTGACCTTAGCTCTTACAGAAAAATATAGCACAAATAAATCAACCTCAAAATTTGTCCTAACTTAGCACTATTGGAAGTGCTGATCTCTTAGTGTCATCCTTTTTGAATCATATCTACAAATCAAGTCTACTATTCTTTTCTACGCAACTTTCTTTCTTAGTCAAATTCTCTTATAGTCCTCATTCCCTTAGTCCGTATAGCTCGTCTCCTAGTGCAAGCCTTCTCTTAGCAGTTCAAGCAGTTGACGCAGTACTGAGCCGGGGTGGTAAGGCTCGCAAGACGACAAGTTAGCAATGCCTATTCAAGCACCAGCCCTTATCGAGACAAGAACATTCAATGGTCTGCGATCTCCCTTCCTCAAAGAAAGGAGAAGAAGCTATCGAACAGTGTCTTATAGAAATAGTTGTAACATCTCCAAAAAAAGTCAATCAACGAAGCCGGTAAGGAAGGGTATTGACAAAAT
>JAYMTT010000108.1:0-20180 GCA_036898025.1 Hypseocharis bilobata
GTAATCTTTTGATAAGAGAGTAATCATTGGCTTAGCCAGAGTTACCTGTTCTTCTTTTTGCAAGGTGACCCAGACAATAGGAAATACCAACACCCAGAGATGGTATGCAACATTTGCATCAGTATGCGCCAGTTCTCTCAACGGAAGAACAAGATCAGCCACCTAGAGAAGAAGGAAAACATTATAAATAATAATAATAATAATAAATAAATAAAACCCTCTAATGCTAAATATAAAGATTGGTCCAGATCCACAAGATAAATGGTGCAGCATCCCAAAAATATAAATAGTAATTATTGATTTCTTCAGTTCTTCCATATATGTAAACCATTTCAGTCCTATAATTTTAAAAGTAATCACCATACCTGAAGTTTGCTCATCTCATTCAGAAATTGTGCATGCTTGAGAACAAGGCTATCAAATGTAAGGGGAGCATCCTCAGGACCATCAGGAACATCAGTGGCCTGGTGCTGCATCCCAGAACTATCGGGAACAGAACTTGAAACGACAAGGGGGGACACTCTAGCAGAGTTTGAAGCAAGTGTAATAGGTTTATTCTCTACTAAGGTTGCAAGAAGAAGATCTAGGCCTTGTTTGAGCCAGAAGACATCACTCAGTGCTTCCCAGTCCTGAATCTGTATGATGTACTGCAGCCTAGTGAACAATGATTTTCCAAGAGACTCATGATAAAGTGAAAAGAAATTCTTCCTAATTTCGGGATCCCTTGCTCGTAAACCAAGCATGAATTGCCTCTCCACCTTTAGAAACACCTCTTGGCGTAGGGCCAGGGGATATCTGGAAGTCAATAACATCATTAATATTGATATCCTGATGAAAGCATAATGTCAACAAACTTTATACATATATTACTTACCTATTTGAATCGGCACAGATTCCATAAAGAAGCTGAAGATACTTCCTATCCCACTCTTCCACAGCACTTGGGGAGAAGTTCTGTTTATCAACTTGGGAAAGCTTCTGAAGAAAAGAGACTATTTCCTTCGGTGTAAGAAAAGCACTCGATGTGGCTGTTGTGCCAGGCTTGCTGACGTCATCTTCAATCCACCCTTTTATGACATCAAGTATGCAAAGAAGCACACTAGGATCGGTACCTTTCTCTGAGAGCAAGGAATTCAATATTTGAGTTATGGATCGTTTGCACTCTGCTACGAGCATGACCTTTTCACTAATAAGTTTCAAGACAGATTTTAAATTCGAGATGACTGTCCCGACATCAGCACCTTGACGAGAAGAAGTGACGGCAGAATCTGTTTCAGTTCTCTGACCCTGGAATGAAAGATGATTTGTTTAATCTCTAGAAGTCATTGAGGAATAAAATTATGCAATCAGACTATGATTGATGACATCAAATTCGAACCAAGTATTACAAACTTCTGTAATACCCCAAGACAAAGCTAAAATGTAGGCGCCATGACAATAACGGATCTGAATATTCATAAATTATTCCATGTTCAGTTTAGCAGGAAAAGTTGTTAACAAAGGACCCGCCAAAATAAATTAGACTTGCATCTGAAACTGAAGTAAGCCTAAACTGTATCTCAAATGGATGTCATTAGGAAAGACATGGATCTTGGTCCTGGATTCAGGAAAGACCAATGTTACACATTGTAAAAATTTATTGGTGAGAAGTCCATATCCAAGCTCTATGAATCAATGGGTAAGAGACTGGAGCCTCTTAAATATAATAGTGGAATGAAAATCAATTTGAGGCACCATTATGCGCACTAGAATAGAATTAACACAAAATGGGCTCTTGCTCCACTGTTACAACACTTGGATCTCTTACATTAACTCATTGTCTAAACCAATCAGGACTAAAATACTTCACACAAGTAAAGGAGACACAATGTGGATCCCATTGCATGAACACAACAGGCAGTCTTTTAGCTCAAGTTTAATAGAAAAAATGTCGCCATGCTCAAAATAACTGCTGACAGAGTATACAAGCAAAAAGACAATGGCGTACATTAATACTAAGGCACCAATAAATGCAACATAAACAGAATACAAGAAATGCAATAGATCAGTATGATACTGAAACAGGCATTAGAATTGATAATGTATGAATAACATAATGAAATTTTAAAAGTCAGAAAATAATAGGTAAAATAAATTGCAGAACTCTTCAAGAACTTGACCACTTACACATTGTGTATGACACAATTGTTACCTTAAGTGAAAAGCTCTTGCAAAACAAGCAGCATGTAAACTCTTTTACCAGATAAAATAGTGTATTGGCAGAAGGATGAAAAAAGGTATTTCATCTTGTTACCGGTAAAAGGAAAATTAGAAGTCAAGGAATATATGGAAAAAAAAAAATAGAGGCATACTTGTCTCACATGAGAACCTGCTGCTGCTCCCATATCACGTGCCAAGCGTTGAAGGATACGAACCAAAATGAATGGATCAATAAAGTTCTTATGAACCTCAGTCAAGGTTTTAATTACAAGCAGCACAAAGCTAATTGAATTTGCCGCATTATCTTCGCCTGAACTCTGAGGAGCTGTGACAGTATTAATGTGCTTCTGTATCAACTCATCAACTTTCTGATACAATAGCTTAACATCTTGTGGTGTCTCTGCTCCTTCAAGAGGAAAAGCAATAAATACCATCTTCAAAAGGGAGCACAGTGACTTTCCAGTATCCAACATTTTATACTTAAAACAAGGTTCCAGAATCTACAAAAGAAACAAAAATGATCAACAAAAACATTCAACTCATGAAACATTAAAAAACTACATAATAGAGCTCAGAAACATACTTGAGAAATCTGGTTGATGTTATTTCGAATGAACAAATGTGGCTGCTTCTCCAAAACCTTGTTCATTACATCCAAGCCCTGTGCAAGAGCAGTGGACGGGTCCTTCGACTGAGATGGCTGAATGCTGCTGAGCAGCTTTTCTAGATAATTAAACTTGACATTGGCATTTGGCCACACCTCCAGAGCCTGTGATAGCAACTCCAATGCTTGTTTGTACATGGTGCTAGCCTCTTTGTCTTTGGGCTCTATTACCAAGGCAACCTGTTTCAAGAAACCCAAGTAAAATGTAAGCCTACCACAGAAAATGCTCTCATATAAGATTATAAGAGTAGCAGAAAGTTAAGCGTAAACTTAAGCTGACATCTATAATGAAACTTAAGCATATATGATAGTAAAAGTCAAAACTGAGCCTCACTCTAATAAGAAAGTTGATAATCATCTCTTCCATAGCAGCATTGGGTTTAAATTCTTCATCAGGTTGGCCCGCAGATCCAGGGGTTTCTATGTTAGGAATAGATGAGGCACCACCAGGAGACATCATACAGAGGGATTGAAGACCAGGTTCTACCTTTACCCGCTTACTTGGATCTTCAGGGAAAGTAGATCCATCAGTAGGTCGCTTAGGCTCAGAACCAGAAGAGCCAGGATTAAACCCGTCACCGGTCTGGCTAGGTATATCATTATCAGTCACAACTTTCATTTCATTTTGCCTTTGCCTTTCCCAACCAACCACTAATCCAGCAAGTTCAATAGCAAGACGCCTGTTTTCTATCGTAGTATTATACGGCAATCCAAGACGACTCAGAGAATTCACCATCTGAGGTACAAATTGTGCTCTGCAGCTATAGAAAAGATCTGAATGGCGAACAATAAGCTGGAAAATGTGAATCAGATTAGGAATTGAGTGACCTTCCTCAACCAGAATTTTTTTTGTGTACCGTATCCAAATTGGCATACGACAATCCCCAAGAGGCAACCTCCGTGGTAAAGCCGGCATTAATATATCTAGTGCCTGCTTGACCAACATCTTGTTTTCTGGCTGGCAAGTTCTAAGAAGTGCAACAAAAACCTGCATTCTCAATGTACACAACAGGATAATTTTATTATCACATTGAAATGAAATGGTACCACATGAGCTGTATCGATGTTTGTACATTTGTTCATACCAGATCAAGATTCAAGCGTTGCTATAACAACACTCAGTCACTCTAGAATTTGAAGAAAGTAACAAAGGTCAATAAACCAAAGCTTATACAAGTTCTAAGATCAGGCCCATCAGAAGCAGATCACTGTGTGGACCAGTGGGTTCCCTGCCTATACTCTCTCAGTTTTCTCAACTATCTGAGATTCTAATGAAGCCCTAGAGTTAAGGTGCAAATTTTGGAGCATTTTAGGAGAATTAACATTTAACTCTAACAAACTATAAGAAAACTTCATTCAGAAACAGCCAACTAACAGTACTTAATCAAATCTAGAGCACATAATGTGCAGGAAATTATCTTAACAGCAAACAATTAATACACACATTTACACATATATATTACAAAAATTATTTAAACCCACAAATCTTCAATCAGCACAAACAGCCCCTAAAGAGTACAAACAGAAATCAACTGAACCAGCAACCACCACATAAAGGCAAAATCAAGACAAAAGGAGTAAAGCTGCTTTCAATGGGTAAATACTGGGCTTCTGCAGTTTTAGATTAGATCTTACCCACCTTTGAAACAAATATCAATTAGTGGCTCAACAAACTGTGTAAACCTCCAGCACGGGTTGAAGCATCAAAAAGACAGAAACGAGAACAGATTAAGGTAGCAAAGGCAGAGAGAAGAAAGCTGAATGGGGAAAAGAAGATACAGAAGAGGGATGAGATAAGGGAGGAGACTGAACAAGCAGGCTGCCATCATTCACTGATCTTTTCATCCAATCACATCAATCACATTAAGCTCCCACTAAGGAGCAAAATCATACTTCTTAAGCTTGTTTATGTGGTGCCCCATTTGAAAAAAGGAAAAAAAGAAAAGAAGAAGACGCCCTCACTAAATAAATTAAATCCAACTAAAATTAAATAATCAAGATACTTTTAAACTTGAAACCAAACAGCCATATTATAATACAAAACCTTACCCCTAAGTAGTTAGAAGCCACTATGATGAATTTCATTGCATTACAGCCTCATTCTTTTTCACTTAAGAAATCTAATAAAAGGAGTTGTAATTGCTCCCTATGTTTGGCTTTGTCCATTTAAAATGTTCCTCTAATGATATATACAACACTAAAAACAGAACAAAATAACAAAACTATTAGAGGCAATACAGTCAACAAATTTATTTCATGAGTTCACTACTTTTACCCATTTTCTTACAGGTAGAGTAAAAATAAGGGTATACTTCCGTTTATATTATGTGAAGATGTTACAAGGAGTCCCTTTAGAAACTTCAGAATAAGAGATTAATTCTTGACACCTAGACATCTACTTTTAACTACCCATATAAAAGTTAACGTCAAAAATCACGAAGACGTGAATACAAAAAAAGTTCAACAAAATTAAGGAAAAACTAAAGAATAAGAGATCAGAAAAATATAGAGCCTGCCATGCATAAGGTGATGTATGTCTGAAAGGTTATTGTCGTATACAGCAGCAAGGTGGTAAAAGCATACAAAACTAGGGAGTACATCCATCTAGAGAAATATCAGTAAAGCACCAGCCAAAAATTTCAAATCACAATAACAATTCATGTCAATCAATCAAATGCCAAAAGATGATGGTATGAAAAACTTGCACTAACTATATTATGAAATACATCAAGTTTACACAGCCCATACTATTTACTTGCACTGTTAAACAGATAAAAATACCTGGAGTATGATTTTCTCTGGGGCTTGATAGGCTTCCAAGAAATGGCAAACATTAACAAAGGCCCACTGCTTACTTGCACTGTCTTCACGTTTCAGATGATTCCAGCCAAACTTGATAAGTTCTTTTCTATGATGAACAAGATCATTCTGAAGATACTTGAGAAGCAAAGTGGCAAGCTGCAAAAGTTCTATCCTCAATGGTTCATCATATTCAGCAGAAACCTGTCAAAGAAGTCACAATAATTTGATATTACAAGCATATATTTTGCAGTTGAACAAATTAGAGAACACCAGAATGCCATAGGAAAAAAATATATATGTGCACAATAGCAGTACGCAAACCTCTTCTGGAGGATCAAGAAGTTTATCAACAATTGTTTTTATTATAGTAGCATCAACCACCTCCCAACTTTGGCCATTTTGAAATGCATGAGCTAGCATCGGAAGAATGAGTATTTGCATCACAACCACCAAATGGTCATGACCAAGTTGTTTTGACTGGAAGAGGTTCAAAAAATGCAAGAGAAGTGTTATCTTCATATTTGGTGGATACCCCTCTGCAACCTGCAATCAAGGATGATAATTTATAGCACTTAGAGCAAGGAAAGTGAATGGTTAAATAATGCTGAAAATAATAGCCAGGAAGGTGGGATATCAAGAAAGCACCTCTATAATGTAAAACTCCTTCAAAAAGGTATAATCAATGCGAGTGTGAAACAAGAAGATGGAGAGAATATCAAAAAGAACATTCACTTCGGTTTTCTCGTGCCGTAAATAATTCAAAAAGCATTTGACAAGCCATTTGCTTTCTTTCACCTGCATTTCAGTAATCATTGTCAAAAGATAAGATGGCAGCAGATTAATTGACACAAACAAATACAAAGATAACTGACAAAGATTATGATGCAGGCAAATCATGGCAAGCAAGTTTCTTATCTATGATTTTCAGATATGATGACAAGGAAAACCAAACAAAGTTTTGGAATCAAACATTGAGAATTAAGGGAAAATATTGTATACAGGTAATATGACTCAGCAAACACCATGATACAATGATATAATCCCAAATGATTCCAGAAAATAGAAATACTGGGCTTATAAAAAGAGAAATCAGGGTAGATGATACCACAAAGCTACTACTAGAACATAACTAAACATAATTCTAGCATTTACAATCCGACTAAATCTTTATCTCATCGCTTGGAACAACAATACAGATCCGTTTTTGCATAAACATAACAACTAAGTAACACTGTTTGGACGAATTCCTATGGTCGGAAGGTATCACTCTCCCACATATAGGGGGGAAGATACTGGGATCAAAGATGTATCCAGAAGAAATCTCATGCTTAACGTAAGTTATGGATAATAAAATTCAAAATGGATTGATCAGAACCATTATAGCAAAAGCAAGATAAAAGTACTTGGTTTGCCCCAGAAGAAATTGGTACAATAAAAATTAAAATTACAGATTATGACCAACGCGTCACGAGATTTGAGCTAATGACATACTCAAAAGAACTGTATTTCTTGCATATAATCTTCTCACTCACAAGAAAGCATCTTTGTTTATTATTAGATAGATATTACATATCTATTTTCTTAATTTTACCTTTATTTCATTGTTTCCGGACTACTTTGCATTCAACTAACATTTGGCTAGTGCACAGGAGCTTAAGATACAGTCAGTGTACTCATAATTTTAAAAGTTGCAAACATTTAGATGAGGATAACTTTAACAATAAAATCCCTAGTTATGCAAAAAAAAATGTCACATTACCAAAAACAGTTGTTTCACATTGACAAAAAGAGATACTGGAAGAGGATGTTACTTCAAAGAAAAAGAGGTAAACTGTAAAGAAATGCTACGATAATAATCTGTGAGTCACTTCACATAGCAAAAGAATGAGACTCAAAGAGAAATGTAAGAGAAATCTAGTTTAGTTTGACTATTCAGATGAAGAAAATTATTCCAATCAATGATATTAGTCCCTTCTTCTATCCAACCACATGCTCTGACATCAGTACAAATTTCAGTACATAATGACTCCAGAAAAACAGACGGACTTTGGCAATCAAGGAAATGAAGCCTAAATCAAATGCTATTTGTAATCCAATAAAGAGAACAGCGAAGAAGCGGAGAACTATGCATATGTGACCGACAGTGGCCAATATCTCAAGGACAGGAAGATATCCTGCGATATCATCTATATCAGGATATATTACACTATCTTGCAGAAAAGAGATCCCTAGAGTTTCGCTTAACTCTTTCCAACACCCCAGAATATGTACAATATCCCAAAGGTCTTGCGAAGATGTAGAAGAAAACCCAATTATCAAGTAATTAGTATTGAAAGTTGATGGTAAAATTACTCATGCCTAAGTGGTAAATAAACTGACCTGCACCAAGTTTAGCTCTTGTTCATTGCGCAAACGGGATATTCTTGCAGGTGACTTCCAAACAAGTACCAAGGTATCAAACACATTACGGTTACTCTGCAACCACCCAGGTATCAGTTTGACCAAGGTTTTAACAAGAGCAAGTCCCTGAAAATAAGCATCTGAAGGAGCAGCAGGAGCTGTTGATGATGGATTGGAACTCTCAGGTGGAGTAACAAGCCCCTCCTCACCCATTGAAGCCACAGATGGAGTTGAAGACCCTGAAGTCACAGACGCGTCAGATTTTGGCAAAAACTCAGGAAAGGCACGTGTAAGTATCTTCTGAGGTGATTTTGCCAGCTCATCCCTCAAAGGTTGTCCAGCATCTGATCTTATTATATACATAAATCTGCATTTAATGAGAAGAGACAAAATGACACATTTAATTTGGGAGACACTAAAAGAATAACAACTTCATCCTAGCATCTTAACCTTACCGCCTGAAGTATTTTGGTTCATTTAATCGAGCAAGAAAATAATCAATGGCATGTGTTGCATATCGATTTAAAAACTTTGTAAGCGGGAGACGATATGGACTGTTGATCTCGCTATATACTTGTCCAGGAGAAAGTGCCCCTTCCAAATCAATAGTTAAGGTTACAAGTTCATCAAGGAACTTTGATGCAGCCTGAGGAAGAAGATGAAAAAGCTCGATAATAGCTGCAAAGAATAGAAATATTAAGTTAATGTCAAATTTATACTCGTATATAGCTTTGATCTCTGTATTGCTTGTATGAGCATAGTCTAAATCCAAGTAAAGGAAAACTAGATGCACTACCAGCTGCAATTTTGGGTTCCTCCCCAGCCTTCCATGACTTCTGACTCTGTGCCAGTTTTTCTGGTTCTAACCACTTCTTTAGGTGCTCCAACAACTTGCCCCCCAAGGTAACATTAAACCAATTGGACAAAAGTTCAAGCAGGCGGGCCAAGCCTTGCAGAAGAGGCATGCTAAGATTTTTTGTATGAGCCAAATTGACTAATATAGGCCTGAGACTGCTCTGCAGAAGTTCTTTGGGCATTCTTTGTTGATTGATAACCTAGATAAGAAATCAATTAAAAGAGCACTATAAGCTCCTAATAATGAATACATATACAATTAGAAGCAAAAAAAAAATAGCAGCAAATTGAAAATTTGAAGTGACAACTGACTTTTTTGATGAACCATCATATGGTTAAAAATAAACGTACAAAAAAAAAAAAGGAAACAAACCTGTCGCAAGCCCTCCTTCGCAACAGCAACAATTTCGGGAGTCTTACAAGTCAAAGACTTAAAAAACATGGATATGATCTTTGCACGCAGTTCAGAATGATTTGGAGTTTTAAAATCTGCCCAGGCCATCGTAGTACAGAGTAGCTCAATGCAAGCTGTTCGAAGTTTATTCAATGATGTGGCAACTTTGGGGTTCATAAACTTCACAACCCATACAGTCTCATCAGCTTCAGCTATTTGTAGTGCTTCTTGCAGGAAATTAACTAATTCTTGAGTCAACTTGAGAAGAGGAGGCCTCAAGGCCAAGCAGAAATTCAAAGCAGTGACTGTACCAACCTGTATGCCATCTTTTAGTTTAGCAAAGAAGAGAGAGAGAATTTTTCTAGATGATAATTGGCAATGTGGTTTACCTGTTGATCAACAGTCTTTGATCGAAGTGGCCGCATAATTAGAGGCTGAAGCATTGGTTGGTATAAAGGTTCTAGCAACTCAGATACCTCACTACCAGTCCTACTAGCCAAAAGTGCCAAACATGACTGCACATTCTTTCTCACAATAATAGACGCATTGGAATTAAACAACTCTGAAGAAAGAAACTCAATGACTCCCTGAAAGCTTTGCCTGCGGGGTTCACTATTTGCTTCATCAACATTATTCACCACACGAAGAACTTGCGTAAGCACTTGACTTGTCTCTTCCTGCTCTTTATTAGCATAAATAGGAAGCCGTTTGAGAACATATATCAGCCCCCGGACTATTCTTACTTGGAAATGGCACAAGGTCTCAACAGTGACCTTTCCAACCAAAGCACCAAGTCCCATAACACCTCCCATTTGTGCTTGCCATATACTTCCATAGCAACAATGCAAAAGACGGGGAAGAAGTTGCTCAAAAACGGGGATTCGAACACTTGGTGGTGGTGAATAGACAGGATTCATTGATGGACTAGAGACAATCATTGGAGTGCCTGGGCCTCCTCTCGACATCAGAACATCAGCATGTTTTGATCGTGCAAGAAAGAGAAGTGTTTCAGCAAATACATTTAAAGCATTGAGCGCAGCTTTAGCGTGGAGCCTATTTTCATCTGCCAGCACATCTACTAATGCATCTAAAAATATTAGAGGGTCCAACTCTTTCAGATTAGAACTAGTACTGTGCTTCGGCCTTGAACTAACACTGACATTTGGTGAAAGCATAGGACCCCCAAGTGTAGGAGTTCCAATTGAAGTAGTACTTGAGGATTGATCAATATGAAATATCATTGCAAAATGTCGGCAAACATTGACAACAAAATCATCCTTGGGGTCATGAAGATCTGGTTCTGCACTGGCAGCAATTATGGTCATTAGCAGAATCTTGAAAACAGACTTTTCTGCCATAAGTTGGGTTTTTGTCTTCACACCTAAGTCAGCCTGCAGTTATGGACCAATAGTAAATAAGGTGGCAGTACATTTTATTATTAATGTATAAAATGAATTAGGACAGAAACAAAATCATAACAGTGCAGCATTACTATATTGAAGAGACATCTCACTCAATCCACCATCAACAACCCTCTCGTCCCAAGCCCCGCCAAAAATAAAGATAAATAAATATACAAAAGCCAACGGTTTTCTATTGTAACAAGGTATCACGATCACCAAGGTCATCAGCAAAGCGAAAATTCAAGTGAGTAGAGTTTAGTCATGCATGAACCTATTCAAAGAACAATTGTGAAAATACTAAAACAAAGAACAATTATCATGACACAATAAATTGTTTATTTTAGGGGCATTCAATGCATTAAAAGACGCAGCTTTGAGCTTTTCTTTACTTTTTGCTTAAACTTTCAGCAGTAAAACAAACCAATAATAACTAATAATATCAAACCAACCTTTATATCCGATGTCTCAGACCTGCACAAAGATGAATCGACTGTAGAAACTAACAAACTTGACAATTGCTTAGGTGTATATCCCTCATCAGTAACATTTCCTGGCAAATTTAGTTGAGAAGATAAGCATACACGGAGGAATCTAAGAGCCTGCTTCCGATAAAAAGCATCCATGCCAGGACTTTTGTGCGTTACAGCTGCTACAGCAAGATTTATGCATCGATCCAAAGGAACCAAAAATGGGGTTGACGGCTCAAATGTAAGAATCAAGCGAAGCCCATGCTCAGGGTTCTCCTTACACTCAAGTGCAAGGGGCTCTTTGAGAAAGCGTCTATTACGACCACCTAACTTACCAAGGAGTTGCAATGATTTTCCACCCCAAGGATAGGGTGGAGGCCTCAGGTGAGACCATAAGGACAAAATCACCTCCGACATAACATTGGCCATACTGGGTTCCAGAAAATCAGGATTGAGACTATCAACCCAAAACTCAAGTGTTCTTAAACCCAAACCTACTAGGTCATCACTCGCCTTAAGACACAATACAAGAGGTTTCATTAAACGGGAAAGAAATGGCAACAATGAACTTAAGCGTGCAGGCAACGTCAAGCATAGCTCCAATAACAGATCCCTCATATCTTCCCCATTTGGACCCTCAAGCATAGCCAATAGCATATTTAGGCAGGGTTGCAAGGTTGGAATGAGGTCGCGTAGTAGAAGTTCAAATTTGCATCCGGCAAGAGCTCGAAACATTGTACGCAGAAGTTGCATATAACCCAGGGGCCTTTCAACTTCAGTAGCATTTTTCATGCAGACATCCATAATAACAGGCACATGTGGTTGCAAAATACGTTCAAAATCTGCAGGAGCTTTTGGAACAGCACCAAATATAAACCGGAAAAGATGCAAGACCAGCTTTGCCGCAGGTGAATCTGGATGTTTCAGAGCATCGAGTTTGTTGTTTACAAGGAAATTGACTAAAACATCCGCAAATGGACGGTATACCTTAGGTGCTTGCAAGAGGGTAGAAAATATATGTACAAGTTGAGTGTTACTGATCATGCACTCAAAAAGCTCGGGCATACACAACGAGAACATATCCATGAGATCTCGAGGTTCCATTATAGACAAAATCTGAGAAAAGAGATGGACCATTTCCCTCTCCTCATCCTTTTCCTTGAAGAGGGCCAAGCAATGCACGCCACTTCGTAAAACTCCACAGGCTTTCCATACCTATCAAAAATAAAGTCAGACAACACCATATGCTCAGAAACCCATACCAAATCATCATAAATACCTCATCTTCTCTCAGTCCTTTGAATGCTTGAGGTGCTGGTAGATTAGATGATGATGAAACAAGAGCTTGGGGATGTGTTCCTTGTGTGGAAGGAGAAACCTAAACAAAATGAAATGTGATATAAGAGAACACAGGTCATATGTCTCATATCTACGTGAAACAATCGAAGTAGAGAAAAGAAAAACCTGTGATCGAGGCACATGTGCATGAGTAATGCTCCAAATGATAGTCTTCATTCCTAGTAATGTATTCAAACAAAGATTTTTCAACGTAAGAAACAATAACCAACTATGATAAACACAACCCAGGGTCATTTTTATCAGAAAGATAAGAACATCAGCATCATAGATACCTGACACTAATACATTCAAAACTTACGTAGCATATCATAATATATATTGCGTAAGCAAATAAAAAAATAAATAAGGTAAAGATGAATTACCCATGACCAATGTCTTAATCAGATGCTTACAATCACTGACTTCCTTTGAATGCTCCACTGGGACCTGCAAATTCAAAACTGCCTGCAGCCAGATCATGTGTCAAGAACGCAAGATCAAAGAAAGAAAAAGACCACAAGAGATAATCAAGTGGCTTTAGTAAGTAGAATCAGCTAGATACATAAGGATATATGACAATGCAGAAAGAGAACAGAAAATAAGGTTAAGTTTCCTAATATTTCAATCAAACAATTCAAATTTTGCATTTTCAATATGATCGGCTGGAACTTGCAATATATTGAAATTTTTGTATTAAAACATCCAAAGACAATTAAACTGTATGAAATTCATCAACATTCATACAAACTAAATAAGTTAAAAGCTAAAGCATTGGCACTAGGTCATACAAATAATCTAGTAAAAATAGACACCACATTCATTGTTTACCATACTTGAACATATGCACCATTCAGCTCTTTCTTATTCAATTGCAAAAGTCTGATTGAAAGATATAAAATTCAAATGTTCAAACCAAGGATCCATCCACACTTTTGAGTTTTTAAGAAAGAAATCACAAGTTTCTTCCACATATTAGAAATACATTTAATAAGGTCAAATATGTCCCTAAAGATCTGCACATACACAAGAGTAACCAAAATTTCTAGCCTTAACAGAAAGATCTTATGAATTCTTACAGCTAACATATATATATATATGACCATAAAACCATAACTAGTACAAAATGTGAACAAAAATCCTATAAAAACAAGACATTGCACCACTAACTAGTTTGTCATAATATAAAGATAAATGGATAAATAAACAGGAAGATGTGGGCCCTAATATTTTGTTTTAATTAGTAATATATAAAATTTTACTGGGTCAATGAATCAACTTGGACCAGGTCCAAAAGGCAAAGCAGGACAAAGCTTTTACATATATAGTATACATGTACTAAAACACCTAATAAAAGACAGAAAAAAACATCATTCTGAACAGGTAACTCGAGCCTCAAATCTGACACAACGTAGAAAAAAGAAAATGACAAGCATACAACATTTAATCTCAGAAAAAAAAAAGTCGTCATAATACCTGTACAGGAAGTTCCAGCTTCGATCTTAGAGTAGCGCGATCTTTTCCATCCTCACCCTCTTCCAGTAGCTATCACCAATGAAGTACAACATTTTGAACGTTTAAAAAATGAAATAAAATAAAGGTACCTATAACACATGGGAAAAAAAATATGGCAGGACCAAGTGGGCAGCAGAGGTGCTAATTAGAGGTCAAAAATCATATATAGCCCTCTCATATATATAATAAAGATTAGGAGTTACTGGGACAGCTTTCTAAACAACCTTAACTTCATGAACATGTGAACTAGTCTAATATGTCCACAATGATACTTATAGCATGCAACAACCTCCAAGTAATAAATAAACGCCTCATGCTGTTTGTAAGTCCAAATTTTGATCTTGTATCAGGAGAGAAAAAACACCAAATGATAAAAATGCAGACTTTAGGAAAGACCAATCAAGTTGACAGCGAATTAGACAATAACAAGTAAAACCAATCAATTAATTTGAATTAAACAAATAGAGAACCCAGTTATTGGACATAATGTTGACTACCTGAGGAATGGTACGCTTAAAAGTGCTAAATTTCCCAACAAAAGCATCCAATATTCGTCCCTGGAGAAAAGTATAAAACAAGTCATTGGCTCATTGCAAAAATAAGATCAGAAACCCACCAACTCAAGGACATCCAGCAGTATAGTAGAATTGAAAGTCAAACCAATAAAATCCGTGCTTCATCCATAGATGGCTGGTCGACGCCCTTCTCAAAAATTGGCTCCACCTAAACCGCATAAGAACAATTGCAGTGAACTTAGTTAATACCTTACCTACCAGGTCGAACATCTGAACATGTGATACACAGGCCAAGATAAAATTCAATACTTCATAAGATAGAGCTTACTCACCAAATTCAACATCAACCGAGCACAAGTAGTGTGAATGCTGAGCGACAATGAAGCATCATGCATGTTACTTGAGAACAAGTAGATAATCCGTGATAACTGTACCATAATAAAAGAAAAGTATCAGCTAATAGAAAGCAAGTTAGCTATGATAATGGATTTCAGCAACCCCATAGAATATGTATTAGCGTCAAGAAATGAGAATTTACAAAAATAGAACTACTATAAATGATGATTGATGTCAATGCTCACCAATTCGTGGTGATAAACTACAAGGCAGGACAGATAAGCAAGAATGCAATGATCAAAAAGCCGCAACAGGGTCATAGCAAATCCAAACTAAAATTTAATTTAGATCTAATCCTTTCTTCTCTTTTTATACGTTCTATCCTTCCTCTTAAAAATAATGTGCTCCACACTTAATAATAGGTTTTATTCAGCAGAACTACATGTCCTTTCAAAAGTTACTCTATTTTGAGCATGAAACGTATACTTCATTGATGTTGATCAAAAAACCTATGAGACAAGAAATAAGATATAATCATCTCATTCTCCAAGAACTGTATAATTCATTGGCAGTTTCACCTATAAGAGGGAATGGAAACATCATAGTACCTTTGATCAAGAATCAGATGAGTGGACCACACTACACTAATTTCTAAAGACCTATTTGACAAGTACCTCTGAGCACATGGCATATAAACTAACTTTGTGATTTAAACGTATCCGGAGTCTACTTTGAAATATCTAAAGTATAACATGATCCGAGTTGTAGAGAACCGTGCGCAATGCTAGATTAATTTTATATTTATATAACTTGGTCAAGGTTGCATTTAGATTTGAAAATTTGAAATCAAGGGATTTTGATTTCAGTTCATATGAAAGTCTTTTGAAATAGAGTTCAAAAATAATAAAGTTAAGAGTTAGGCCGTGCGCTTAAATTAAAATCCATTGAGTGATAGGTTTGAAATAGCTACCTCCTCAAAATCACTGATATTAACAGAGTTCTAATCCAACTATGGATACTACCAAGACGACAACTCTGAGTCTTGAACAAATGTAAAATTAAACTCGATATAACTATACTTAAAGCCCTTAATTTTAATGCTTTGAATCCAAATGCAACCATTTGTCTCCAACAAGTTACCCTCTTTGTTTCACTGCATTCCATTAAAGTACAAATCGATGTAGCAATCAGATACAAGTCTGCACTATTGCACTGCATAAACTTCAAAGCAAAACATCAGTCTTGCTCCTTGCAATACAGTAGTAGGTATTTCTTCAAAAGTGTATTAGCATTGAGTCATTGACATTTGAATCAGGCTGATACTTTCAATACTACAAGATACATAACTAAATAAAGTGATGGCTGAGGACCCAATACATGATGTCATCACATCCAATTAGCTAGAGAGAGAGAGAGAGAGAGAGGACGAGAACCAAGAAACAAAATGGATAATTAAACTCACATAATATACAACAAACGAAAACCACCCAATATGGTTAACGCTCAACAAAAGAATAGCAACACAACACCACCACCATGCAGGTTGATGCCTTAACCACAGGTGGAATGAAAAAGTACTAAATCCTTATCCGTAAGGGGATGAAAATAGAAACAGCAAATATACATCAAGAATCTCAAGGAAAGCATGACCTGTGACAAGGAAAGATCCCCACGAACATGATGAACGATTTCTGCCAGTAGACTATAAGCCAATGGCCTCAATGTCTCAAAGCATGCCCGACCAGTTCCAACTAGAACACTGATACAGTTTAAGAAGAAAAGAAAAGGTCGTTACACTACAATAGTCCAACATAAATGCATTGTACTCGAGAAGATTAGATAGTCAAAAGTCAGATAGTTTTGATAGTGGGTAGAATACTGAGAGAGGGCATGGTAGTGGACCAAAAGAAATCATAAACAAATTCCATGCAGTTCAGTACTACATGTT
Organism: Hypseocharis bilobata; assembly: GCA_036898025.1. Classification (NCBI taxonomy): domain Eukaryota; kingdom Viridiplantae; phylum Streptophyta; class Magnoliopsida; order Geraniales; family Geraniaceae; genus Hypseocharis; species Hypseocharis bilobata. The sequence goes on from JAYMTT010000108.1 coordinate 16,834, forward strand.
GATAATGAGTACACTACTGTGTGTGTGTGAGGGGGGGAGGGGAATGGGTCTAGCATCATACAAAAGAAATGTATTCCAACTTAACAACTAAATCACTGAATAACATCTGAAACTAGATGATATCGCGTTTCCATGCAATAGAAGTTGAGAAAATCCCCAAGTAAAATCACTAGCTTATCAGGACATGTCAAAAGGAGACTAATACTGAGTATAGATGAGATCCTCAAATAGACCCCCTCTTCCTATTGCATACATAGATAAAGTGCCGAGATCATAATCAAACAAGAACGGTTACTTTGGACTCCCTCTTCTCCTTCTTCATTTTTAATTGTTAATAAAGCTAAAATTTTCCTTCTTCTGGAAAAACTCTGTCCATTTAGAGGACTTTTTGTTACTTCAGTTCTGAAAGAAAATCAACTTTATTTCATCAATTATCTAACTGTGTCGTTCAGACGATCTGATTACTCGTTTCTCTTTCTCCATTCTTTGGCCATTTTAGCTATACATTCCTCTTGATATAACAATGATTTGACCATTAAAAGAAAAGAAAGAGAGAATCATTTTCTGTAGAGCTCCATTACTTCGGGTACTTGGCAAATAAATTTTCACATCTTTTTGACAGTTTTTGGTTGCCCAATATTTATTGGTCAGATACATTACCTCTCTTCCAGTAGTGTGTCAATCAACGGAAATAAACCCCTCTTGAAATCAGTCCCAAGAACATGCTTTAAGGCTACTAACAATTCCTGTATCCAATATGTTTAAGTATCATTAGTAATTATTAAAGAGAAAACAGATCCTAGATAAGAAAACAAATCAAACGAAACCAGGACTTTCAACCTTTCTGATTGACACAGAATCAGAACATGTAACAAGCAGATTTACAATGCTTTTGCATATGCTTTCTTCATGCGGCCTGATGTATTCAGCAAAACTCTTCAACAGGTAAGTCAAAAAAGAAACTGTCTGTAATAAAGGAGAAAAGACAAATTAGTTCACAGGTAAGATTAACTTTTATACACAAACAAAGTACAACAAACATATCAAAATATGCCATAAAAATTTTGCGTGTCTAGGTTAATTATACTAAATTTACACATAAAACTAGCGACAAGACTGTAAAGCATATATTTGCCAATGTTACTGACGGTTTTCTATTAGCTGTTGTCTTTGAAGGATGGCAAGAACAATTTGAATCCTTCAAAGGGATATCTTCCGTACCCCTCTAAGGTCTCACCAAATTTTGGAAGGTTTCGAACAAATCTTATGACCCCTCGATGGGTAAAGTAGTTTTTCCATCAAGGACCAGTCTAAATATTCAAACAACTATTCCACAGCATTAATTTGAACTGAATTTCATGTCTTGCAGAGAATAGTTCAAATGAAACAATAGCATGACAAACAAGAAAGGCTTACCTTAACCTGTGCGCCCTTCAGCTCAATGAAATGAGTCTTCAAATGGGGAGGAACCTTTTCAGGACCTGGAACAGATATAGCGGCAACCATCAACGGCAACAAGTGGGGAATATTTGTTTGAACAAGCCGGCTATATAATTGGAACAGAAACATGACTACAAGTGGACTCTCCGTGACTATCTTGAACGAGCGGGTACTGGGATTAAGCTGTCCACCAGGAACATACCCAGGAGTAATTGATTGATCCAACGAAGTATCCATAGGCTTAACATCTTCTATGCCTACAGCCCCATTTTCAAAGAAATGGCTAACAGTCGATCGGAAATTCTGGTAAATCTTGCAAACAAAGTCCAAAAAAGGCTGAACTTCGTTCTCTAATGTTGGTCTGAAGTTCCTCAAAAGATCAAATATAATGCGAATACAAATCAAGCCATTCTCCTCATTGTCTGTGGTGAGTACTTGCATGGCAACCTTCAAGAGGTCTTGAACAAATGGGCGGAGCACTTCACTATGAGGAAGGCGATTGAGGATCTCCACAATGATGTTCCGAAGCTTATGCTCAGGATTGTCAATGAATTGTGGCTTCGTAATCTGCAGAAGAACTACTGAGAATGCCCGGAAGTAGCATTTCAGGAAATTCAAGTATTCGGCTGTATGGGCAATCTCAAGACTGTCCCTAACTTCCATGGCCATCTGAAGCCTCGCCTGAATTGCTGTAGCAAAAGGGTTAAACAAAAAATAATAAATAAATAAATAAAACTAAATCATTACACGAAGTATAAAAAACCATATAAGTTCAGTTGCCTATTTGCATAAGAGAAACTAAATAAGTATCTGAAATATCTGTTTGGTTAGTGAGAAAACAGTGGAAGAATTAGCAGATAAAGGAAGCGGCCAAAAAAGTATCAACTGAACTGAAAGTAGTGACATGAACATTTTCTCAAAGTTGGACAGATAAAGGATCATGATCCAAAACATAAGTTTAAATGTCTAAAACAACATGCAGATACAGCAAAGAGTGCTTACAGAGTTCAGGCTCGACGAGATGGCGAGAGTGCTGCTCGAAATTCTGAATGGGACTCATGGCGTGGTACTGGTGGTGATTAGTAGTAGAAGAAGCAGAGAGTAGCAAAAAACCCTAACTCTGCTCTTCTCCTAGAACCAAAATGCCGCCAGAATCAACTCAATTTGGGGATTTCTCTGAGTTTCTAGGGTTTCAAAGCAGAATGCTTCTCTTCTTCGCAGTAGAAACTACACTGAACTGGTGCTGCTGCTTCGCCGAGGGCTCGGAGGAGAGATTGGAGAGTGATTTGGGAGGAGAATTTGGAGTGAATTTGGATTTAGGGGAACTAGGGTTTCTGAAATGGGGAGAGAGATTTTGATGATCAGGGTGAGAGACGAAACCAAAATCCTCTTCGCGCTACTGTTTTTTCCCTCTCTTCATTTATATTTTGGTGCTGCGACAGTTTTTTCAGGTCCTCCGAAGGGACTCGAGAATTTTTGGAGGGGCGATTTTGCTTAGAAATTGGAACTAAGCAAGCAAATTTTTATACTAACTACTAGTCCATGGGACCATGGGTAGTGGGCCCACCGGTACCCATGGACCCCACTATCGGGTGGTTTGCTGATGTGGGCTTTCTTTTTTTATAAATTCACTTTTAGCTTTTTATATTTCTTTTTTAAGAAACAATTAACGAGCAAAATAACTAATCGGTTATTTTAATTTCGACTATTGGTTATTAGTTTTAGGTAACCGAAAAGTTCAATTTGACTACCGGTTAAGGAAGTAAAAAATCAATTATAACTGATAATCTGACTAATATATTAAATAATATATGTTAGTTTTTAATTTTTATATACATATATCCTAAAATAAAAAATTTTAAATCACTCTTACTTTCCTTACGCCTCATTCTCACTGCTCACTCTTC
>JAYMTT010000109.1:0-20177 GCA_036898025.1 Hypseocharis bilobata
TAAGAATAGGAGGCTATATAAAAAGCTTATGATGACCATCTATTTGAGTCGATCATTTACAAGATCTAATTCAAGTTTTTTCTTAACTAGAGGAAGTCCTTTCAAATCTTTCATTTTATGCTTTAACAAAACTCCCCGCGAAGATAAGTTCCTGGTGGATACAGGACTTGGGGGCCCCAGAATTTGTATACAAGATGAGCTTATACGAGTGCCAAAAAAACGAGGCACCAGGTTTGAGAATGAGGTGGGATTCCTGGATCGAGCTGCCGGTAAATCACGGATCAAAATAAGAAAGCATATTTTGGTGAGATACTTCATCAATGTAGTGTTAGGTGAACCACAGATCAAAGAGCGAACAACCTTAAAGTTGCGTACATTGTTAGGAACCACAGGTGTAGTGGATGGTGAACCGCCTCTTCTTAATCCACGCGGATTCAGACATAGGCTAGTTTTTATTGAACTTAGGAAGATACGGCGAACGAATACTCAGGTCAAAGGCTTTTATTTCAAAAAATTAAGAAGACGTAAAGGTTATATGGTAGCCATCGCAGGATTCCGTGCTTTTATTTCAATGCGTCTTTTCAAAAAAAGAGTGAGAGAGAGATCAAATGATCGATTCATCTTTGGGACAAATAGAAAGTCTAAATTTGGGACAAATAGAAAGTCTAAACCCAAAAGAAGGCAGGATTCTTTCATGAATAATATTAGAAAGGAGATTCGGGTCTTGTAACTGCGGCTGATCAAACAAGAACTTAGCGAAATCTGCTGACGAAAAAAAGTGAGAATTGAAGGCATAGTCTCAATAAACAAAAGAGATTCCGTAAGTAACTCAGTGAGTGCTTTCTAAGAAGGGCTTTTTGGAAGAAGAAAATGAAATACGAACAACCGCGCTGGTCGTACATAGATCTACTTTCATGCTCGTTCTTGCTCCAGCATGAAAGTTCCATTTCAGGGAAGGACGACGTACCATGATACTTTCTGTTTTGTCGAGCCTTGCTTTGGTCTCTGGTTTGATGGTTGTACGTGCTAAAAACCCGGTACATTCCGTTTTGTTTTTCATCCTAGTCTTTTGCAACACTTCAGGTTTACTTCTTTTGTTAGGTCTCGACTTCTTCGCTATGATCTTCCTAGTAGTTTATATAGGAGCTATAGCTGTTTTATTCCTATTCGTTGTTATGATGTTCCATATTAAAATAGCGGAAATTCACGAAGAAGTATTGCGCTATTTACCAGTCAGTGGTCTTATTGGATTGATCTTTTGGTGGGAAATGTTCTTCATTTTAGATAATGAAAGCATTCCATTACTACCAACCCAAAGAAATACGATCTCTCTGGGATATACGGTTTATGCCGGAAAGGTACAAAGTTGGACTAATTTGGAAACATTGGGCAATTTACTTTATACCTACTATTCCGTCTGGTTTTTGATTTCTAGTCTGATTTTATTAGTAGCCATGATTGGGGCTATAGTACTGACTATGCATAGGACTACTAAGGTGAAAAGACAGGATGTATTCCGACGAAATGCTATTGAGTTTAGACGGACTATAATGAGGAGGACGACATACCCACTCACGAACTAAACTATGGAGAGTAATTAATAACCCAACAGAAAAGGAATGAAGAATGGTTGAAGAAGGGCTATTACAAGTATAGACTAATCCCGCTAAAATGGAAATATCCTAGAGGACAAACAGAGGATCAGGGCACCTTGGAAGGATGCTATCATTGTGAAAGTGTATGGCAAGACTACGGGGTTTTCTTTGCAGGTCTTTCTTCTATCTCCAAAGTATCTCCTTTATGTCTTATCTATTTCTTTTTCTAAAAAAGAGTATGTTTGAAAGATCATAGCTCTTTCTATGGCCTTTGTCTTCTCACTCAGTCCGTGGACTTTCTGACTAGTTTGCTTTGAGTTGTTCTAACTTCTTTTCTATTGTTGCTATTGATACTTGCTTATTGGCTGCTCTCTAAGACCTATGTAGTTTTTCCCTGGTGCCTACCAATCTGATAGCTTTTCTTTCTTCATTCCAAAGAGAATGGCTTACTTTGCTTCTGTTCTCCTCCTTTGAAATGAAACTTGGAGTAGTGGATTCATTTTATACTGGAGAAGTATTGACTTTAAGATCGGGTCAGGTACTCCCACCCCATTTCTTTACCTTCCTAGTAAGCTTAAGCTAGGCTTTCCAATGCCAACCCATCCTTTTTAGGTCTAGTAATTCTGTAGATAGAGAAAAAAGATAGAATTCTAACTCGACTGAAGATATATCTTATTCTATTTGCTTTCTGATTCAGCCGTTAACACTCAACCTGATTTTCCCGATTATGAGCTACAAGCTGGCATAGAAAGAAAGACTGATTGAATTGCTTTCCTATTAGATTCTTGCTTTGTAATGATTTCGTACCTGCCAACCACTCCACTTGAGTCTACAACTCAGTATTTCCCACTTGAGTCTACAACTAAGCACCTTCGGCGCCTTCTACTAGCCTCCTTATGACCCACTATTGGTGGGACCGCGCCCTTATGATCCGGGTCTTCGGCTCGGAGAGAAAGAGGCTCGTTGAGACCTTTTTCCCTTGAAAGTTTTGTTTGAACGTAGGTAGAACGCATTCAACATCTGACTATTCTAGAGGGTTCAATGATTATTACCATGGTAAATGCATCTGTCAAGCATTTGACCCGAAAATTGGTTACGTACTAGTAAGGCCCTAGGGAATGAAAGCAAGAGTAGAGGAGCTTAAGTCCATTCTTCTGGAAGCAAAAAGACCACCTCCTTCGCCATCCTGGATAGAGTGAAGATGAAATTGGCTAGTTCAAAGGAAAATCTTTTGTCTGTAGCAAGCAGGAAGGGCAACTCTAATTCAGTCTGCTTCCTCCTCCGTTCCTGTGTATACAATGCAATCCTCCAAGATTCCAATGTCAGTTTGTAATGAGATTTTGCTCTATTACATTTGCGGATCTATCATTCTGATAATTTGAACGTATGCGAGTTCTACTACTCTACTGGGTTGTATGACGATGGGTAAGAAGCAGACAAATAGGTAGCTTAGCTAAGAGTGAGCCTTCTAGAGTAGGAGGATTTCTTTCTAGATTGTTATTGTATTTCTTTATGCCATTGCCTTTCACCATCCTGGTTGTACGACTCAGGGGAAGATCAAGCCTAACCTAAAGGATGAAGATTTTGAGCATAAAATGAAGATCGCTTCCTAGGCTGGACTTAGATCTCAACCACCAGATGGAAGCCCTGTAGAGGAAGCCGTATCGGCGGAAAGATCTCGCGAGACAGGCTCCCTTTCTACAGCCGAACAACTTCTTCGGCATAGATTTGAAACTAGACCAGCGATCAATCACCCCGGGCTCTTGGAGGAAGTAAGAAAAGTCGCCGCACTTAAAGGACAGCTTGTCGATCCTATGCTTTTATTAGATCCAAAAGATCCTGTAGTCTTTCGTAAAGGAAAGGTGAAATACGAGTTCATCATCAGCTGGGAAACCTTATTTGAGTAGGAGCAAAGGACTATGCTTGTGTCTGTCAGGGGTTCTAATCCTATATCTCTATCTTTTCGCCAAGTAAGGCCAAGTTTTTTTACCATTCTCAGTTTCGGATTGACTCTAAGGTTCTCAGCCTGTATTCGGAGTCGATTGGATCCGGTCACTCAAGGCCCCATAAGTTTGGTATGATAATAGCTGACTTGATCAACTTTGGAGCTTAAGCGAGAGCTTTTGGTGGAGAATCCCTATATCTATAACTCTCTGTAACCTAAATAATCTATATAAAAATGCTTTTGATCTCTCATTTCCCGATTTCCTCTTTCTTCTTTTCTCACTCTCATAGGTGCCAATGAACAAGAAAAAGTAGAACGCATTGAACATTGGACTATTGTCGTGGGTTATATGATGATTACTATGGTAAATTCTTCTCTTGCTTTCTGGTTGCTAGATCTCAAGTTCAAGCCCGGTTCGCTCTCATTCCTTCAGCTCCATAGTGTCCCGACGAGTGAAATATGCGAAGTTCTGATTTTTCCGTTCCAAAAATGGTGACTTTGTTCTTTGCCGCCCAATTCCCATTCCTTTTTATGGCCTAAACTACCCTTCTCTTTTCGACAAGTCTTTCTCCATTTTGAGAGCTTTAAGCCGAATGAAGAAAGCTTTCTTTATCTTTATCGATAACCAATTCATTTTCAAATATAGTTGGGAGACTTTACCCAAGAATTTCGCTATTTCGATTTTTCTAGTCCTTGGGAACAGCGTACCTAGGGCCTGATAATTCATAATCAGAATAGATCCAGTACAGGAGATAAAGAAATCAACAGGAAATCTTATTTACTAAGAATCATATTGGAATTACTATATCATTCTGAATTCAAAGTTCACGAAATGGCTCCTATCAAACCATTCTAGCCTTGTGTGCTTTTACTTCCAAGAAAATGAATTGGAATAGTGGCAACGAAGAAGTTAAGTTGGCTTGGTTGTCAGAGGAGAGAAATAGAAAGATTACTTATGTTGATAGACTAAGGGTGCGGAATAATCTGGATAGAAGCGGGCTGATAGTTATAGATCGTGGAGGGCTTCTACTTTGTAAGTAAATAGCGCACGCAAATACTTCTTCGACCAGACTTTCCATAGATAGATCCATAGTAACCATACCCAAGTCAAAAAGCCTTCTTATAACAAGGGAGGCTACTTTTTTCTTATTCAGAAGTAGGCCTAAGGACTGAGCCTTTCTATCTTTTATTTCACAAGATCCACTAAGATGCCTTTAGCTATACAGCTTCTTTCTGTCATCCAAGTACCTCTTTGAACGAGCTAAGTTTAGGACTTTCCTTTCCTCTTGAAACAGAACATGCAGAAAGGGACGAAGATGCAAGGCAACAAGGTTGCTCTCATGGGAGGAAATCCATATAGTACTACCTAGCGCCTAGATTCTTTTTGATTCTTTCCTTTATAATAAATAAAGGGACATTATCAAGCACAGCCCCCCCTTAGTGCCAGTTAGAGTCCAATCCGTCTCCAGCTAAGAAGTCTCTTTGTCTTTGGAACCAGCATGAATGAAGTCAGCAAGGAGATCCGATTAGCTCGTACCAGGATAAAAAGAGGTCTGAGTGCTTTAGGCTTTAGCTCTTACGCTCCTTAATAAAGGAAGTAGAGCCCTATCCCTTGGGCTCGGTCTTAGCAGAACCAACAGCAGCCTTCGAGCTATTCTATCTAAGCGATTTTCATACCTTAGTCTAACAAGGTCGTTCTTACATTCCAGAGTCTAGCAAAAATCTTTCTATCTATTAACACCCCTCCAATCGGATATTCTTGAGACTCAGCATACTTCTAAACCTCAATCCCTACTACCAGCGCATCGAAGGAAGTAAGACTCTCGAATCCAAGATGAGCTTTTAGGCACGTGACCGATAGGCTCCGGAACCTTTAGTCCATAGGCGGGGGAGGTCCCGATTCCGGCAACAGCGTTGACTCCGTCGAGTCAAGATAAGGCAATGGTATCGCAATCCTCGGATTTTGGGGCATGTATGCTAGTTCCGAAACGTAATAATCGCCGCAAATCTGGGAATAACAAGCCGAATACTAATCAGGAAAAAAGAGGGAGTGACATAAATCCACGTCGACCTTCTTTGTTTTAGTAATTTCCTTAGAATGAACCACGTGGGCGCCAACCATGGAAAGTCAAAAAGGGAATCTTCACCATAGTAAACGTAACCTCCCATAAGTCTGCATTTTCCTGAAATGTCTACCTGTCTACCATAGAGATAAAATACGTGTTGCACTCTAGCTGGCTAAGTGAGTCATTTTCCGTGGATTTTCGAAAGTCACTCTAGCAGCGTCCTATATCAAATGAAAAGTTTAGAAAAGAAAAAAGAAAGTCTAAGCCCAGACCATCACTGATCTCCTGGCTTGTGAGATAGAAAGAGGGCGGGCAGTTCTTGCAGATGACTAGGAAGAAGAAGAAATCCCAGACTAGAAAGGCGACAAAGTTGGTCTAATAGGCGCAACAATACTGCTAAGCATCAACTTACCCCCTCCGAAAAGCCTTTCCACTAGTTCTCATTCCTGTCTTTTCTTTGCAATAGTGTAGAGATAGCGCTTTTAGCCAACCAATAGGTTTTTGTTAGGAGACAAAGTTGCTGTGTCTTCCTTTGACCGATACCTTATTCTTTGTTCTTTCTACTCGGCAGGAAAGCCAAGTAGCTTCGCGCTAAAGTGGTTATTCCTTCAAGTCAACGAGTAAAACCGACAGGGAAGAAGAAAGGATATGAGGCTCCGAAGGAGAGATTGAAGCTGTCATCTCCTATTCTAATTCTATATTCTAATTCGATATTAGGGTGTCACCCGCCTTTTGACCCCGGATATCAATCAGAAAGCGCTCTAAATCTAAGGGCTCGATCCCGCGACGAGTAAAGGAGTCGTACCTATCATGATAATGTGTCCTCCTTTGACTAGGACTTTTATGGAGCCACCAGCTAAGCTAGGCCTGAACTTAGTTACCGTAGACCTTTCTTTCTCTTTTAAGAGGGCTTTTTGGATGTCTTTGTTCTCCTTATTGGCTAAGTTGGTTGGGGCTTCACCCTTTCTTGAATTAGGTGATTTAACTGAGCTTCCGGAAAGAGAAGAGATTTCCCATCTTTCATTACTAAATATAGGAGATGACCTCCTTACATGCAACACACCATGCTATACTGCATGCGCCTATTTATTGAGAAAAATGCTAGAATGAATCCGGAATTTTGATTCTTACCGACTGTACTCTATCAGACTGACAGCAAGATTACAGGGACGTAGTGACTCACATTCAGCTGAAGCTTGGTCCCTTCTATTTCAATAAGGTCCTTTATGTAGAACTTTGGCTGAAACAGCTCTTCTTTTTGGCATTTCTTTAAAGAGGATGGGACCTCAGCTTTACAACTCGCTACTTCGTCTCGAAACACTACTTCCTACCCTCTACTACCAGCCTACTCTCTTACAAGTCTTAACAGCATCTCTCTCTTTCTGATCTTCCTTAGCAGCACAGGCTGAACAAAGTGCAATTGACGTAAGCCCTCCTTTTTTCTTTTAGACAGTGAAGCAATCTTTTTTCGTAGCCATTGCTTTGAAATTGAACTATGTATTGCATGGATAGATGGGCTAGTTCATTCCTTTCACTACTCCTCGTCCTCGTATGAACTAGAGTTGAAGCAAAGGCGCGAAGCGAGTCAGAGCATTTCTTTAAGAAGACGCGGGCTCCTAGGTCCAGTAGAAAGTGGGAATCTACTAGATACATTCCCCATTTTTCTTCCAATCGTCTATTCTTACAACTAAGTAGACTTCGTAACCATCATTTCACAATTCAGTAGACTTTCCGTCACCAGTATGACGCGATCCAGTATACTAAGGGTCACCTCTTGTTCTAAACCTCGATTTGTAATATCTTATATAGAAGAAAAGATTGATTATATATAAGTGATTTCATATAGATATTTTGCCTTTCACCTATAGGCGAAAGCTTACTTTGAGAATTCCCTTCAGTAGACGAATCTAAAAAAGAAGTTTTTGCGTCCAGCATAGCAGCAAAAGTACGCAAAATTCGAAGATTTTTGACCCAATTCTAAGCTAAAAAAGAAAAGTAACCATTTTTCCCGGGAAAATGCAATCGGATTGGATTTCTCTGCCGCTACAGTAAGAAAAAGGTCAAGTAAGTTTTTGTCCTATGCTGGCTGCAACTTTCTAAAATCTCAATTCGTCTACTTCTGGTTTATAACGTATACTGGGTTGCTAAATTCTGGTGACTTTAAGTAGACTTTATTGTTAAATGAAGGTGGAGTTAGTATACAGTACCCTTGACGGCACCTGGAGGGAACGATCTCGTACTAAACGAATGAAAGATAAAGGAAGTTGGTAATAGAATAGATTTCCCACTCGAAAAGTCAGGAATAAAGGAAGCAAATGGATTGAACAGGGACTGAAGAAGTAGTTCGTTCTAGCAGACAAACTATCTATAAAGCTTCGTCCCTTGCTATACCGAGCCGTACCGGTGCATGCATGAGAAAACTGTTTCTAATTATCACCTTGGCTTTGCCAGGAGTGCCCCCCCAGGGAAACCTGGAGTGCGGGGTTCGAACCACAGGAATCCGATATATCTATCTAAGTGATTTTCTTCCCCACTCTAATCTTCGGAATGAGAGGTTTGGTGAAGTCGATCTCCACGCAAATGCGGGCGTAACAACCCCTTGTACCCCATGTATTCCGGTCAAGCCAAATTGGGTTCCCACTTTTCCCTCCTTTCACTATCTGTGCTTGAGAATAAGAGAGCTTTCTCTTTTTTCCTTAGTGCAGTACCTTAGCATTCCCTCATCTTACCTGTTTCATGCTACCGGACCGGTGATGCTACTGTCCAACCAATTACTCCTTCTAGTCTTAGAAGGTTCTCCATGGCCAAAGTTGAACAACTTAGTTCAAGAACAAGACAACAAAGACAACAAAGACGGAGGTTTAGAAGTATGCTGAGTTTAGAAACGATGGGTTGGAGGAAATATCTTAGATAGACTACTCCGGTATAGCAGGTTGAATGGTTGAAGGTTCAGTAGACTGAGTTTCTAGATTGATTAAGCTCCGGGAGATCCAGAGGGAAACTAATGAAAGAAAACAACAAGGGCAAGCAAGGTATATTCTTTTCATCATGGAAGCGGAAGTCTTTTGACAATTGCGCGATAAGCGGAGTCGATAGACACTTGGATAGTGAACTATTGACGTGAAGGAATTGCTCTATACTCTATCAAGGAAGTGAATCAAGCCACAAAAAAAGGTTTGTTACATTGTTTTGTTTGATGCTACCGTACCGGTGATGCTACTAGCTCTTACGCACTCCTCCTTCAGGGAGGCTCATTCTCGGTTAGAAAGAGAGTTTCCTAGCTAGACGTACCAACCCGCTCTATCCTAGCTGCGGTACTGCTTACTCCTTGTGACGTTAAGTATACAGGATCGATAGATGATTGAGGGTTAGAATGAGGGTGAGGTACGAACCTTGCTCTTCCTGCTGCTAATGAGGGAGTTACAGTAGCGGGCTGTCCATGATAGAAGAGAATAAGAGGGTTAGGCTCGTGCCCTAGAAGAAGTAAGTTTCGCTCTGGCCTGCATTATAGGAAGGTAGTTTCAAGAAATCTCAAAAAATGTTCCTGCTTTACAGAAGAGGATGTTCCCAAGGCTGTTGATGCTATCTATGCCTCTAAGATGCCCTTTAGGGGATTCTGATGCCACTAGGGGTGAGGGAGAGCAAGATGTATAGGAGGATGAAGCAAGGAGAGGGGCGAGGTACGAGCGGGGTTCTTAACCTCGGCTACCACCTCTGCTAATCGCCATGGTAGAGTAGCCTTATAGAAGATTGGGGCGAGTTATGGTCAAATGCTCAAGTCAAGTCTTTGTTCATCTCTTGATCCAGCTTTACCACTGCTTTTCAAGAGGGACCAAAAGACAGTTATTCCCAGATTGGTATTGCTTATTAGACCACGTCTATTTACTGTCTTTATATCCACAGCATGCCTCATTACGTAAAGAAAAGAGACTCCCTAAGGGCTGAAGGGATTGCCCCTCCCTGCTGGACGGGGCCATTTTCTCTCGGTCCGTGACAAGTGGTATCAGAGCATGACAAGCGAAGGGGTCGCTGCTAGGGAGACAAGCAATTCAATGCCTTCGACTGAACGGTTCTTACTATGATCCCTAATAAAGAGAGGGATTCTATACTGACTGGTTAAGGGAAACAGCAACAAAGGCATTCATTTCCCTGACTTCGATGACAGGCAATAGGGATTGAGGTGACGGAAAGTCTACTGAATTGCGGCAATTCTGGAGGGAAAGCATACTAACAACAAGGGCTAAGGTGACGTTTAGTATACTGAATTTCTAAATGATGGTGACGGGAAGTATACTGTAGTTTTACGACTGCAGGGATGGATTGACTATAATCAAAGAATAACCCCTCTGTAATTAGATCCCATGAGAGTTCCTATTGAATTCAAGGTTTAGAATAAAATGAGGGTACGACGATAGGAGTAGAGGTGATATAGAATGTGTGCCGATTGGAGAGGTCTTTCGGCTAATTCTGCTTAGAATGAGGCTAGACTGTAAGGAAAGCACTACTATCTCTGTACGTGTGTTGAATGATCCTTTCCCAGTCCTGGTCCAGGAGATTCAACCAAGCCATAAGAATCTAATAGAGGCCACTATCTGTGGGCTGGAGGTTGTCTAAGCAGTAAGATCACTGCATCGCCAGAATCTGTCTCCACACATAGCTTCCTGACATTCATACGACGAGGTCAAACCTTGGTATAGAAAAGGGTCGGCCTAGCTATACAGTAGGATGATGATACCTAACCACTGGACGAAAGGCGAAGGCTCATTTGGTAGGTAAATCCGCATCATAGTTCTTCTTGGGGCTGGAGATCGAACCTATCACATGCCGTGTAGGAACCTGGCTCTAAGGGTAAAGGAATAGGAGATAGAGAGTGATAGAGTGATCGCCTTCTATTACTCTGGAGTGATTCAATGAGCAGAACAAAGAAAAAAGAAAGAGTTAGGATGACAGACCTGACAAGATATCTCCTACTTTTTCTATTTTGAGAAAGATTATCCCTTCTTTGGTATGAGTCTGAGTTTTTAGACTATGTAGATTCGAGGGACGAAGGAGGCTAGCTAGCAAGCAGGGATAGGAGCGAAGGTGCGTATTCTATCTAATAGAAGATATACGATTGAAAAGCAATTGCTAGAAGGAAGATTGCTTCATCCCTAACTAAGACCGTACCCCTTAGTTTAAGAGTTCGAACCTTCGCTCAAGAGTGAAGATTCCGATCCAATAGCTTTCACCAAATCCACTAGTAAGGACGGATATGTAAAACGTGAAAGAGTTCTATTCTGTCTCAACTCTACCGCCCCGTGGGTCTTTATTTTCCTTTGCTTCATCCGAGGGAAGAGATAGATTCTCTAATTGCGATTGAATTGCTTTCTTCTTTCAATAGGATGAAGCCTTTAACTAAGAAAGAAAAACTCACTATCAATGCATTTTCAGAGTCTCTTGAAGTAGAAACTCATAAAAGCAGACAATTCAAGAAATCTCTATCTAATATAATACATGCTAACACATTCAGAGTTTAGCAACTAAGCTCGCATCTTTCTCCATCCAGGTGGCGAACCCTGCCCTAAAATTGCTTGATATTTACCCTAGACTATACGTCGATTGATTTACCTCGTCGTCAAATGGGGACCCTTTCTCTCGTATATTGGAGCGGGATGACCACCATTCAATGAGAGGCTCTGAAGAGAGCATGCATTGCGACTCTCCGCCCTCACAGCAGTCAGTATCGCAACCATAGTTGTTAGCCAGCCCATCTCTTTCTTACTTGCCCAAGAGATTCACCTGTTGACCAAAAGCCCTATGTGTCTGACTCCTGAGAGTAAGCAGGTCAACCTTTTCCCTCGAGAGGAGCCCACAAGGGATCTGACTAACTGCTTTCCATTCATCCACTGTATCGGTCCGCCTAACCTACTGATTCGAATATATGTACATGCCTTCTTTTCACGAAAGATGCAGCTACTTGATGCGAAATGGCTTTCATAGCAATATCTCGTTGTTGTCAGAACTTCTTACTACTCCTAGGAGGACTGTAAGATGACTACTTCTAGCCCTCTAAAGACCCCTTTCTTTCCCGATCTAGCTACTTTCCTGACACAAGAAAGATGATGTTCCGGGGAAGACAATAATCTTTCTATCTCAGTCTAGTTAGCCCCTTCCTCTAAACCGTAAGCTCCAACTTCCTCATTATATGAAAAACCTGTTGAACAGACATGAGGAACCCCCTTCAATCCGAGCTCCTATACAAAATCTTGAATACAGTTTCTATTATATATAGCCTAATGCTTAAATAAATATTGTTGGGTACTAAAGTAGTATTATAGAAAGAATCAATCTGTCCAATCCTATACGCTTGGAATAACTTTATTAGGGTAGTCGCCCAGCTCTGGAAGGGGAAGCACACAACTAAGAGGGTTATAGACTTAGACGATGAATGTTATCCCTACCGCCTGCCTATGGACCGAAGGACCTATGCTTGCTGCCTTCACTCCACTTTCGAAACCTCCCTATGTGACTCTATGTGATTTGGAGACCAAAAATAGCTAAATAGGGCAATGAACAATGCCATGCTAGGAAAAGCTTCCTGGAGAATGGTGACGGAACCTGAGACTTTGTGGGTGCAAATCTTTCGATCCAAGTACGGCTCCAATGGGGTTGTGTTCCAAGAACCTCCCAGACCTGGAAGTTCTCGCATTTGGCGTGGAATTGCTGCTTCCTCTTCGGTTCTGGACTTGGGAATGGGCTGGCGTATTGGCAACGGGGCTAAAGCGGGTTTCTGGCATGACCCATGGCTTAATACTGATAGTGTGGCTTCTCTGGCTGGTCCGGAGTTTGAAGATATGAATGAGGAAAGTCGGGTGAGTGATTTTATTACACCGATGATGACCTGGGATGTGGGGAAGCTTTTTGAAATTCTTCCTCTGCCGATGGTGGATCTTAGAACAGGGTACCCCTTACCTAGATCGCCATATGTCGAGGACAAAGTTCTCTGGTGCCTGGACAAAAGCGGCAATTATACGGTTCGTTCGACTTATAAAGCTCTTACTAAAGTGGACGCTCCAGTGGATCCTCAGTGGCGCCAAGTCTGGAGGCTCCCCGGGCCGGCGAAGTGGACTTATCTTCTGTGGTTAGCCCGTGCCCGTCGGGGTCGCATGCTTTCGAACCGCCT
Organism: Hypseocharis bilobata; assembly: GCA_036898025.1. NCBI lineage: Eukaryota > Viridiplantae > Streptophyta > Magnoliopsida > Geraniales > Geraniaceae > Hypseocharis > Hypseocharis bilobata. Next base: position 12,769 of record JAYMTT010000109.1, read on the forward strand.
GCGTTTCGAACGGCACATTATTTCCTCGTCCGCTTGTTCTCTCTGCGGTGCTGCTGTGGAGGATGATCTCCACATCCTCCGTGACTGTGCCCTCCCTGCTAAGGTTTGGACTCTGCTAGTTCCTCCTAGTTTGCATGCTATGTTTTTCTCTGCCCCGTTGGTGGATTGGATTGATCATAATATCTCTGTCAAAACTGCTGTGGGAAGTATGGAGTTTCAGTGGAGGATCCTGTTTGGAGCAGCCACGTGGGCGTTTTGGAGGTGTGGTGAGTTGTTAGATTCTGGGATAGAAAGGACGAACTGAACTATTTACGTAGATAGAATGGAAGCTACGTCTGAAGACGAAGGAATTCATTGTCTGAAAGGTGGTATCACGTACCGCATTGGAGCAGGGCACCAAACCAAGCTTTGGCTTGCTGTGTGGATTCGTTTGCCGGGTCTTCCTATTGAGCAGTGGGATGAAGATATCCTTATGGCTGCTGGGGAATGTGTAGGGAAGTATATTCGTATTGATGATGCTACACGTTGGAGGAAGCGGGGAAAGTGGCCTCGTATTTGTGTTGAGGTAGATCTTAATAAACCTTTAGAGCCTGTGATCGAAGTTCTTAGGGATTACCAGCCAGTGGTTTATGAAGGGTTGAATCAGATTTGCTTTGGCTGTGGTAGGCATGGGCACAAGACCTATTTTTGTCCGTTTGTTATTAAGCCTTCTCCGCCAGGGCCGACGGACACCACGGCAGTGCCAGCGCCGGCAACGGGAACGGAGAATAATCAGAACGCTTCGAAAGTGCAGGAGCCGGCTGTGCATGGGAGTACGTTGGGGATGCAAGTAGAGGGGTATGGCCCCTGGATGACAGTTCAGAAACGTAACCAAAGGAAACAAGGAGCGGCGGGATCAGGATCTCGATCTCGTAGGGCCGTGAATGGTGGGACTGGCTCTAGATATGATGCCATCGCTGATATTTAGGAGGAGATTTCGGACGAGCCTCAAGTTTTCAAAGAAGTGGGAAACGTGCAGAATGGTGCCATGCAAAACCCTAGAGATAAGCATGCAAAGTCAACTGGGAACTTGGGCCGACTGACAAGGCCAGTCACGCATGAAAACAATAGGGCCGCTCTTCGGGAGGAGGCTGGGCCTGGGGCTGGTGTGGTTGTTGGGCCTTCTAGGCCAGCTGGTAAGATGGTAGCCCATGGCCAAAGTGTGGCCCAGGGGCAGAAGGAAAAGAATGCTCAGGGTGTGGGAGCTGCTACTCGATCTCAGACTCCTGTGGGAAGAGGTCGGAGTAATCTGGGACGATCGTCTTCTCTTCGTGGAGGGCGAGTTTATAAGGGTGTTTCTGAGTTGCGTAAGAATAGTGTGGAGCAGGGGGGTGCGCCGCCGCATGACAGTGTTCTTCCCATGCAGGATGACCCTGCACATCCACGGGAACCGCCAGATAAATCAGATAAGCCTCCCTCTTCTTTATCGGCAGGGACGGCTATGGACTGTGATATTCGTTGTAATGAGGAAGGTGTGAAGCAGGTCGTTGATGCTGCTAAGAACCTCTCGCCAGGAGCTCAGTTGATGCTTGGCTTTACCGGCAATGAGTCTTCTCTGAATTCTAAGGGTGTGGCAATGCATGGTTGATGTCGTGTGTGTATGCTAGCCCCATTCCAATTCTTCGTGATAGCCTTTGGGCTGCTTTTGTTGAGGGGTAGGGATGTGACTTGAGGAAGTCTAAGTAGATATCAAACTTGAATGCTTCATTGGTTAGGACTCATCCTTTTTCTACTAGTTCCTTATGAGTATAGAAAGCTTGCTAGGGATCAGAGTCTAAATGATGGATGTCGCTGTGAGTCTTCTTTTCTGGGAAGCGTAAACTCATCCTCTGCCTTGCTCTTTCCTTAGCTCGATGTCTGGATAGAATGCAACCTTAGAATAGGTCAATTCAATCCCGATCCCTTGATGTCCCACTCATTCTTCGTTGCCTGAAGTCGAGTCTCTGCTGTCTTCTATGCCCTATCCCTAAATCTAGTGACTTCTTCGAGCTCCACTTTCTTCGTCACGAGTGCTTGGTCAAGTTGGTAAACTACCTTCGCCACAGATACTTCGTACCCATAACTGCTTCGCGCCTTGGGTCATTTTCTCACTTCAATCTGAGGAAAGTCAAAGCATTGCCAGCCGGCCAAGATAAGGGATTTCAGCTAATAACAAAATCCATTTCAATTCAATTAATATAAATGCAAAAGAAGGATTTGACTCCTCCCTTCTTGAGAGCTGGGATAAGTAAGGAATTGAACTCTGGTAGAAAATACCCTCTATCCTATCCTTGGCCCGGTACCCTAAGAGGGCTTTCCTGCGAGACCAATGTTATCAAGAAGTCGCTAGACTGACACTTACTATTCTTGCATCGAGAAAGAGTTCAAAGATCTCCCCTCAATAACTTCTGCTATGATTCTTCTTTTCTGCTTGATTCCGCTAGCCATTCCTCTCTGTCAACGCTTGGCTACTCTATTGCTATTGTCGCCTTCCAGCCAAGGGCTGGCTTCATCCTATTATCTCTTCCTCTTCAACCGGATCTCGTCCTCGAGGATATGTGTCGCTGGTATAGATAGGTTCCTCTTATAATGTGTTAACTAGTGATCAAGTCGTAAAAGAATCTCCTATTAAATATTCCATTTCAAACCTGTATCAGGAGAGGTAGAAGGCGAAGCCTTTCTTAGAAGTCTCTTGGAGAAGGCTAAGCTAAGCCTAAGCCACTATGGTAGGTAGGAGGCAAGAGATGAGTTGAGTCATCGTTAACACTCTTCATTACTTCAGTCTACTTACGTAACCTTCATTTCACAATAAAGTCTACTTAAAGTCACCAGAGTCGTACAACTAAGTATACCTAACTCAACCTTACGACCCAGCATACTGGACGTAACCAGTGTCTTCTTGGACAGGAGGTATGACTAAAAGGAATAGAGAATAAGTAGGTCACCGGTTCTATCTTCCGGCTGACTGTCAGGGTTTACCCATTACGTCCACCAAAGGCCTGTTTTCCAGAGTAGTACAACTCAGTCTACTTAACGTCCCCTAAGTCTATCAGCGAAAGTAAGTAGATTGTCTTCCATGTCTTTTCACGATTAGTTGTCTAGGATTCTGAGGACGAGATGAAACACCGCTCCAATCCTTAGTCGATAGGAAATGTAATTGGCTGAGCTTAATTTCACAATCCAGTATTCTTCTTTTCCTCGGCTTCAGACCAGAGTTCCCTTAGGGGCTATTACACTCTGGTTTCCCAAAGATAGATAGGTAGGTGTAAGGAGATACAATAAATAACAAGGGAATGGAAGTGATAGTACCATACCAAACTAGATCTTCACAGACTGAGTACATCTTACTCGCGATAGAATGGAAAGAAGTCTTCAGACGATTGGGCAAGAGAATCAGCTACGATTTTCAGACTGAGCCGCCTATTCCTTCGCGCTACGCACTAAGCGACTTCCGTACCTCGCTCCTCGGCCTCAATGCCAGGCGATTTTCTAACCGGTCCCTTTACTTAGAAGGTCAGGGAGACAGGGTCGGGATTGACGTTGTTAATGAGTTTTCCCCTTTTTTCTTCGTTGCACTCACCCTGCTATTCAATAGTGGTTAACTAGCTGATCACTTGAACAACCAAACTAGTTTGATTTGAAATCAAAGTAGCCACGAGTGGAGTTAGCCAATTCTATTTCTTTCTATCCATTACGGGCATAAGTTCTTCAATCGGCTTGTTTTATAAGCAGCTGTCTCCAGTTAGCCAGCCAGCAGGAGCTCGTTCATTACTCGATGGAATCGGTCAATCTTGCCACACTTCCTCCAAGGAGGGGAGGGCATAGGAAAGCGACTACACCACCATTGTTTGAGCTTATATCGCTCGTTAGCTTCACTAATCTCCCCACCACAGCACATTGATTGCTTTCTCTTTCGATTTCTCTTTACGGAACCTGGCCAAAGGATTCCTTTTCCAATGTATTGTATTGGTTGACAAAGCTTTTTACCTAATGGGCTGTTGATATAAGGAAAGGGAATAGTAGTCTTTGTTTGGTTATAGCATTAGGACAGGATGCTACCAAGGTCATGATAACTGTAATGTAATAAGAGTGTAAAATGGAATGATCAGCTTGAGTTGACACCTTTCGTTCACCAATACTGGTAGAGTCGGAAAGAGTGGCAATGCCTAATGGAATGGATACGCATGCGAGCTTGGTTGCCAAGTCTAGTAAGGATAGCAATCTTGTCCCTTTCGTCTTACAACTTCGGGGACTCTATCCCAATCGGTTCATATAACTTAGTACGTTTGCCATAATACAATACCCTAAAGCCCATTCCTTTGTGCCTTTACTCCCTCATCATAGCAGGATGCTTCAAGAAAGTTCTGATAAGGAAAGGATTTTCAAAGACTTACATCAACACTGATTCGCTCTCGCTCTTGAATAGGGAAAAATCCCTCACCCCAATTTCCTCTCTTGCTTTTAGGTAGGGTGTTCAATCTCTCAATTGCAGTAAGAGAAGAATAGAAGGTTAGGCTGACTCTACTATCCTGAAAGCACTAGTCCTAGCTGAGGAAGAAGGAGAAGGTTTTTCAGTTTTTGGTTTCTTTTTCTTGGGAACAACATGCAACTTTGAATGCTTATAGGTACAGATTTTTTTCTTTTTATTCTTTTCCACTTTTATGATGAAGAAGACTGCCTTAGATTTTTTTATAAGCGTAGAGCAACGATTTAATTAATCCATCATGGTACAAATTTAGTCTGTCATGGAGCAGATTGTCCAATTAAGAAATGGTATTGGTTTGTCAATCAAAAAAAGCACTGGTATCAGTTCTAAAGAAAGAAGAGATAGAAGGATAATGTCTTTAACCTACTGGCATTAGAAGATCAAGGTTTTTTTGGGGATATTTTGGCGCTGATTGTCACAAGAAAAAAAAGTCTAATTATCTGAATATGATCTGATACAAATCAAACATCTTTACTCGTGGAGAGCTGGAGAAATAGGACATGCAAATGGTGAGAAAAGTTGTATCTATCATCTTAGGGTCCGTTTGTTTCATGGAAAACATTTGCTGAAAAACATTTTCCTTATTTTCCTGTGTTCGGTGAGCAGAAAATGCTAGTCAATGGAAAATGGCCTCTCAGTCAACGAAAAGCTGAGGCCATTTTCTGGAAAACAACTTGTCGTTTTCTGGAGCTTATACCGCACTTACGTCATCCAAGAGCAGGCCTGTGTGCGAACCTCATCATATTCATGATTCACCTTGTCTTCTTCTTCATATGCTGAAGGGGTGAAGCCTACAGTCAAGCCCACTGGCCCTCTCTCTCTCTCTCTCTCCAAATCCACACATCACCATTCACCAGACCTTTCATGTATATCTGATTTATTTTTCTCTACAGATATACTTTGTACTCATCCACATGGAGTGACCAGATTATTGGATTCTTCTTTGATACTTTGATTGACTTCTTTTTTTTTTTTTACTAGAACTACTTTTCGTCCTCGTCTACAATAACTTGAATTCTTATTTCTGTTTGGCTTTTTCATTTTAATACAACAACAAGCCTTGGTAGTTGGTTCCAGAGTTTTCTCTTTCTTCATAAATTATATGATCTTTTGGAAATTTTTGTGTCTAAAATTTATAAACTTATACCCATTTGTTAAATTAGTGATTTTGTGTTGTTCTTTGCTAAGACGAAAACAAAAATCTTGCATTTAAGATATCTGTTCTTAGTTGAAATAAGTCTGGTTTTCCAAACACCAGAAAACTTTTTTTTTTTTTTTTAGAAAATGTTTTTATTCAGAAGATATTTTCTTCACAAAAATGTTTTTTTCTCTGAAAACATTTTCTCTGAAACATACGGACCGGACCCTAAGTTTTGAGTCCTCTTCCCCTATGGCTGAGACGTAATAAAAGGTGGCAGGCGAGAATCGAAGTTAAAAAAATGGAAGAACATTCTGTCTCTAAGTCATAAATACATTTTAAAATTGGGGAATCTATTATCTGAGTCTTGATTTCTTGAAATTCATTGTCACTAGTAGTAAACTATCTCACTTTATTTATATTTGTATTTAAAAAAGAATTATCCTTTCTGTGACCAAACCAAAAATTTTGATTGATTTCTCTAACCAAACCAAACCTTCTTAACCGTACTGAAATAATTCCGCTTATTAGGTTTGTCTTGTTGGTTCTTTTAGTGTCCAATAAGAGGAGATGTTATACTAAAAGTGGATTCAAGGAATACAGTGGTTGGTGGTGGTAGAGATAGAGCTAGAGAGGGTGGCTAGAGGCTGGTAGCTTGGTCCTGTTGTGTGTGGCTTACAATAGCATTTTTAACTGAGCAATCTTGTATATATACAAAATTATGATAGCTTAAGAATACATTTTTTTATGATTTGGTAAATTAAAATTCTAACATAACTGAACCGAACCACAGCTTAATAACCAAAGCAAACCGGTTGTGAAATTTCGGTTCAGTGTTTTAGTTTTAACAGAAAATGCATATGTAGTAACTTACATTTCTATATGATTTTATGTTTTTGGACATATATCAGCTCTGTGTGACACTAACTTTTCCATGCTTTTCAATGATGTCGTCTCAGATACCAAAGGGGGTGCAGCCTGGACAACTTCTGGTGCTAAGAGGCAAAGGTATATTGGATAATCTCATCTCACTGAAATTTACTCTTAATAATATGTTTTCGCTTAAGATAAACTTACTCTGCAAGTTGCTATAGGACTGCCACTGCCAGAGCGTGGTTTTCTTGTAGACCACGGTGACCAATATGTGCGTTTCCGCATTCACTTCCCCATGTAAGCTTTCCTTTTCTTACTGTTTAATATCTTGGATGATATCTGGTAAAATTCCTTGTTTGGTTATCTGTTAATTATACTTTCAACAAAGATCTCCGCCAGGTGTTTTGGCTTACATACATCACTTACCCAACGAGTTTCTTTAGGTATTTGAGCTCATAATTTCAAAGAATTAATGTTTTCCATTTTGTTTTTATGTCCTCGTGTTTGGTACCTTTTTCTGTGTCCTTACGTGTAATGTGCTCTTTTTGAAATTTGGGCAAAAGGAAAGAAGTTGTGATCCCATTTCTTTTGCATTGACTAAGGAATTGACTTTCAAATATGGTGTTTTGACAATTATATCACTCAAAACGTAAAGTTAATGGTCACTAGTGATATAACATTTTCATCAGAGGACCAGCTTACCATACATTCTCCAAGTGATTCCTTGAAATGTGCCCTATGATTCTTGTGAAAATTTAGCAGTCCCATCTCCGAATTCCATACAGATATGATGTAGGACAGCTTGTGAATTTGTCTACAGGGGGTTAGCATAGGTGGGCTAATTAGGGTTTCTGATTGTGGAGAAGACTTAGGGTTTGGAATAGGAGAGGAAAG
>JAYMTT010000110.1:0-20002 GCA_036898025.1 Hypseocharis bilobata
AATATTAATAAAAGATCCCTAAAAAAAATGGAAAATAAAAAAGACTAATATACCCCTAACAAAAGCCTGGCAACAAACAAACTGTGAAAATTGAGGGTAGGTTAGGCAAAGCCTTGACCGCCGTCATCTCTCTCATAGTCATAGATTCTGTTCTTCAACCAGACAACACTTCAGTTGTTACCCGTTTCAGAACCACGGGGACGACGACGACGATTGAGAATTCTTCATCTTCCCTCTAATCGAAACGGGACGGTAAGCTCTCATTATAATCTTTCAATCACCACTCTCTGTCTCAGATCAAGACGCTGTATTTTTTCCCTCTGTTTTCTCAGCTACCAAACAGAACGGTGTTAGTATCGATTCAAGTTGGTTAAGTTTATTTTCTAGGAATTAATTCAATGCACCTCAATTGTGAGAGTATTTTGGGATTCTCTGAATTCGGATTTAAGTTTCATATTTAGGGTTTAGGGTTTATATGCTAGATTAGGTTTGCGATTCATAATCCATTTTTGGTTGTTAATGGTGTCAATGTTAGCATCTGTGTTATTTTTTTCTTGTTCATTTGAATCAGCATTTCTTTGTTTGGTTAGTTTCATGATTTGTTTTATGATTTGCATACTTGGCTATTGTTGTTAGAAGGATTTGCCATTCTTTAAGCAATGGCTTATAGGCGTAGTCTCTCCACGAGGGCCAGCCTTATTGCTCGCCAACGACTCTCATCGTTCAGTTATGCTTTACACGACGATGAAAGAAAGCATCACTCTCTGGACGAAGGTCTCCCACAGCCGAAGATCGGTAACTTTATCCAACGGAGATCCTTCGGAAGTGGATTTAATAATTCAGCTGGGTTCGGTGCTTTCTTCCAAGATAGAAGATGCTCGCATTTCACTCTTGCTTCGGGGATTGGTTCTTCATTCTGTAGGCATATGTCTACTACTGTTGGCGAGGGGTCTGATGTTGCTGGAGTTATTGCAGAAACCGTGCAAGAAGTGGCTTCCCAGGCCCCTGCTGTGAATGAAGTTGCCATCGCTGCTGCTGATTCTTTCTTCAATGTTGCTGCCCTGCAGCATATCATTGATATGGTCCATTCTTTTACTGGCTTAAACTGGTAAGGAGCTACTTTTGCATTTTTATAGGAATGTGCATGAACCCGATTTCTTTTTTTTATTTTCTTTGGTTTTTTGGATAGCCAATCCTTGCACAGATCACTAAGAATCCTGTAACTTTTTCAGGCATAAGTATCAATAGTGACTGAAAATGGATGTTTCATATATACTGTAAAACGTAGCACATTGAATCATCAATTCATAAGGATCCAAATGAATTAGTTTAGTTAGGCAGGAATTATTGTGAAAGCTGATGCTCTACAACAGCAATAAGTTTTTATGTTACCTGTATTAACCATGGCTACTACAATGAATGATTTTGTTGGAGAGCAACGGTGCCTTTTCGTGATGTTTTTGTGTAGAGATTGCCACACGAAGAATGGGGATTAAGTTGCATATTATGTAATAAGCACAATTTAAATGAAAAAAGCATTTGTTATTTTTACTTTTCTGTAATCTTTTAATTATCTTTGAATTTGTTTCTTCAATTGGAACAAGAAGTATGAGATGGATTAGATTATGAATTGAGTGGAAAGTTGTACGTCTTTACTTGTGTGATCGATTCCATTATGAATTTGGAATCTGATGTATTATATCATGCACTGGCTTATTTAATTTTCTTACGTATATGCTTCAGGTGGGCTTCCATAGCTGTAACCACTCTTTTGATTCGGGGGGTAACCGTTCCTCTTCTAATACAACAAGTTAAAGCTTCTACAAAACTAATGGTATGTTGTGTTAGTTGTTTCTACTTTTCTGCCTCTTCTTTTCTTTTTACTTTTTGACTCTCTCTCTCTCTCTCTCTCTGTGAGTGGTTGGGGATAACCGGAGCAGAAGCATCTTATCTTTCTTGACTAATTGTCTTCGAATGATTAATTGGTTTGGAGTTTACTTGGTCCTCTGCATAGAACCCATCTCCATGCCAACCTGCCAATATGAATAAATGATCTTGCCGGTTTTGTAATGACTTAATTTCAAGTGTCCAGCTTCAGTGTCATTTAAGGTTTCATGAAGAGTGACGCTGGACGACCGAAAACTCAGAACATTAGGACAATGGTCGGAAAAGGCTTTGGTTTCTGGGGTTGAATTGAGGAGGTTGGGTTAAGGTTTGTGGAAGATATTAAGGTTAGACTTTGGTTTTAGGTGGTTTACTGGGTGGGATTGTGTGAAAATGGTGATGGAATCTTAGGATAGTGGGAAAATTTTGATAGTTATATCAAATCTGTGGAATTGGTTCTGCAATATCTGGGTTATATAAGAGACAATGTGATTAGCTTATTATCTTCTTAAATTTGAATATCTAATTGCAGAAGGAAAAAACATTGTTGTTATTGGTTAACACTCGGACACTAGTGCAGGAATAGCTCAACTGATAATGAAATACATAATTATTTAAAATTCAAAGACAACCAAATTCTGTCAGATCAGTGAGATATGCTTAAACATTTAGTTTCAGATTTGCTTGAATTGAAGAGTATTAGAAGTTTATAAACTGTAATGTAAGCAAACCATGTCAAAGCACTCTGCTATCCTGCCCGTGTTCCATCACGGAACCTATAGGTCAGCTAGTTGGCTCACTTGGCTACAATCAAATAATTTTAGGTTTGATATTTTTGTACTATCTCAAAGCTTAGAACCTGTATGACAACCTCCATACAATTACTTTCTATGCGTATCTTGATGTCCTTAAATGCAAGGTGTCTATTATAAAGTCACCTTTCTGTTTCTGTTAACCTGTATATCAACCTGCATACTATTACAAATGCAAGTGCCTCACATTTTTTCTCATTCTGTTGGATATTGGCACTGAATATTTAGTGGTTCTTGTATCCTGTGTAGGCTATTAAGCCCCAAATGGAGGAGCTTAGTCAAGATGTTAAAGCTAAGGTATGGATTTTTGATTATTTATTCATTATGCTCCCTTGAATCTTTAATTGCTGATTGACTTCATGTTGTATGTACTATATGCGTAAGTTGTTGCATCTGTTCGTATGCCTCGGATGTCACTGCTTATTTTCTTGATCATATTGCCTTTAAATTTCTAGTAATCTTTCTTTTATCATTATGCTTGGATCAGATATCCAAGACATCGTGATTTGTTAGTTGTATATCTATTTTTAGGTTAGCTTTCCTGGGCCTTAGATTTCTGCTTCTGTTATTTTGTCACCTTGAGATGCCTATGAATTTCTGTAAGAACGATGTATTTCTGGGTTCAGAATAGTGAGGTGTATAATATAATAATGTAGCTTAATCTGACTACAAATGGTTGTGATGTTGTAAACTGTGTATCCTAGATTTTCTAGTATCAAATAGGATAATAATTGCTTATGAGACATGAATACTATTTTGCGCGCTAATATTCATGACTCTCAGGGTTTTACGGGTTCAATTGAAAGTCAGAAGAAATTGAAAGAGCTCTATAAGGAGTAAGCAGTTCTATACGCAGTCCTTGACATCTTATACTTGAAACGTTGCATCTTTTCCCCCCTTTCATGATTCCTTTTTTCATCTCCCATTTTCACTCTATTTTGTGTTTTGGTCATTTAGGCATGGTGTAAGTCCATGGACCCCTATGATGGGATTATTAATCCAGGGTCCTATCTTTGCCAGTTTTTTCTTCGCTGTAAGATCAATAACCTTTTTCTTTCTCTAAGAACGTTATTATTATGTTTTTTCTTTGGGTTTTTGAATATTTATTTGATTTGTTATTTTGTAGATTACAAACATGGCAGAAAAAGTTCCTTCTTTCAAAACCGGTGGAGCGTTCTGGTTTACCGATCTCTCAACTCCAGATAGTTTGTATATCTTTCCAGTTTTAACTGCATTGACATTCCTGACTATGGTGGAGGTAGGTTTTTGTTTGATCAAGTCATGCACTAGTGATTAACTTATCTCAGATTATCCTTAGAATAGCTTGTGGGAAATTGATATTAAAGTGATGCTATTGGAGCAGAGCTAGTGTCCGTGGTTGGGTTTGGGTAGATTTAAGTTTGTAATGGTGCTAAAGAACTGCCATCCCTGGACCAAGCCTCTTTATTTTTCATTTTCGATAATTGGGCGAAGGTTACACATTAAAATTCTCAAAATAACATTCCTGAAGTGTTCACCAGTTACATGAGGATGGACTGGTTAGGTGTACTAGTTAGATCATATCTGGTTTTACTGAATTTTACTTTTTCCCATTTTGAATTTGAATCGCTTTAACTAGACTGGTCTTCCTGATCTTTTCTCAGTGTAACATGCAAGAAGGCATGGAAGGAAATCCGGCTGCTCGCAAAACGAAATACGTTTCAATGGTATTTGCTTTTCTTACAGTTCCATTTACAATGGGGTTCCCAAAAGTAAGTTTGACATATCCTTTATTTGCTTAAGCCATGAGCTTTATTTGACAGTGAACATCTCCTATTTTTCGTCGTACTTCTAATAAATTTGTATATATTATTATATTTCATGACTTGACATTTTCAAATTTTTATTCTACATATGTGAAATTATTTAATAAATGAGCAGTTGAGTATTGTTTATTTGTGTTGATTGTTTTCTGAATTTGTTTCAAAATATGTCTTATACTACTACTTTCACTTGTACTACTGCAGGCTATATTTTGTTATTGGATGACCTCCAATATGTTCTCACTTGTATATGGATTTGGTAAGTCCTTCCACTTTCATTATTATTAATAAGCATTTAAATTTGTCTCCAACCTCCTTCATTCTTATGAATTTGGCGAGGTTTTTCAGTGGTTTGCATATCACTTAAATGCCGCTACAGATTCTTAGTTGAAGTTTTCTTATGAACCAAAGAAGCTACATTTGACATTATTGATTTAACCTTCAACTTACTTTAAAATCTAATTCTGCATTGAAATACTTCAGCGGTTAGGCGTCCTGCTGTGAGGAAGTTCTTGGGTCTCCCTGAAGTACCTGTTACACCAAATCCTGCTACTCCGAAACCTGCCTTCTCTTTGTTTCCAGCCCTGAAACAAGCTGCAGCAGCAATTCAGCAGCCTAAACCAGCGCCTGCTGAACCATCCAAGGCTCCAAACCAAAGTGCATCGTCGTCATCAGTTACTAGCCACAAACTTAAAAAACTAGAGAAAGAAATAAAGGGGAAAAGGAGAAGAAATAAGAGGAGGTGAGACAAATCTTCACTTCATAAACTGACACATTTGAAGACTGTCATTGAAATAAGTGTAATACTATAGCGACTTGATAAAATTTCTTGTATGGAGAGAGAGAGAGAGAGAGATTATTTTGATAACTTATATACATTTTTGACAAGTAATTTACTCTAGAGGTAGCGGTATTAAAATGTATCATTCAATCATGGTTTTGTGGGTTCTGGAGGTAATATTTTTCGTTGTGAAGATCAGTATTTTCGAATTGGTTTCGTTTCCTGATAGCAACAATAAAAGGAATTCTTTATAATGTTTGAATGCATGAATTCTGTGGTGTGTCATACTATTATGTTGTCCCTTTATACATGTTAGCAGCTATTCTAGCCTCGAGTTTTATGTAAACATGAAGGGAATGAGAATAGAAATGAGAAATTTGTGTTTAAATTATGAACTATACATTTTCATTCACCTTTTCATTTTATTTCCACTCGCGAAGTCTATTTTCATCCTCTCCAAAGAGAAGACGAATCAAATTTTCATTCCCAGTCTATCTCCTTTCAAATTATAGGTGTATATACTTTCAAAATAAAAAGTACTTTAATATTCTCATTTCAATTCCCTTGAAAAATAATCAAAAAGCAATCAAAGTGTTTAACTTTTCTTTTCATTTTGATCCATTTGAAGCAAAATAGCAGCTCGAAACAAGAGTAGAGTGCTAATTGGACATTTAATTCACGTAAACTGAAAAGTAGTTTAGCTAGTAAGTACTAGTGATTAATTGTCTAAAAGGGAATATAGGGTTTGTGCTCATCACTATTAGGAAGATGATTCATAAGAATTATTGTCCCGAAATAACTGCCGAGTATCTAAACATGTAAATTTTGTTACTAGAATTTGTCTAGGGCATGCCCACCTCCCTTAAACACCTTCATTGCAATGTGAGGATGTTATGAAATTTAGCAGAGGGCACGTCACGCCCTCCATGCCTTCACTGCCGTGTTAAGAAGGTTTTTTCATCTTCTTTTTTTCCTGTTTTTTTTTTCAATAAAATAAAAATAAAATTGTTTGGACTTTTATTTATTTATTTTGTTGTTAATGATTGAAAATACAATAGTTATGGTTATCTGTTCATTTGTCAATGACCCAATAACCAGCTTGCTTGGCAAGACCTGTTCTTGTTTGTTTGATGAGACCTCTTCCAATTTCAATGACATCAACAAGAACTCAGTCTAATTTGTATTGAATATTTGTGTGAAACCAATGTTTATTTCTTCTTCAAGAACCATGTAATAAATGATAAACTTTTCGAACTAATTAAATTTCAAATAAATAAATAAATAGTGAATTACGTGCATGCCCCTTTTGGTATAAGAATATTACGTGCATACCTTTTTTATTCTGAAAAAATTACTTAGACCACCCCTAAAATCAATTTTGCTAGTCAACTTTCAGTAAAATGTGCCACATTAGCGTTTGACTTGACATGTGGCGAGCGTTGACTTGCCACACGATGCCATGCATGATAAATTGTTTTTTAATTTTAATTTAAGAATTTTTTTTTTGATAAAATTAGTAGAAATGATTTATTTAATTTTTTTTGGCAGAAAAAATCAGACAGAACTCAATTGACTCTTCGATTTTTTTTTCCTTTTGATTTTCTTAATTAATTGTTCTTCCTCTTCTCCTTCTTCTTCTCTCTCAACTCAAAGTTTTCAAATCCATGGCATCTGAGTCTTCTTCCATGTTTGAGCACCTGATGAGGCACAAAGACCTCTCTATGTTCCTACCCTTCGTATTTGGCTTAACGAGCACCGATCCAAGAACCCCTTCACTCCAAAAAAAAAATATGCTGATGTGGTGCCATGTGGCAAGTCAAATGCTGACGTGTTTATTCTTAACTTGGCCGGAAAATTGATTTTAGGAATGCTCTAAATAATTTTCTAAAACATAGAAGATATGCACGTAATAGTCTTGTACCCCAGGGTGCTCTAAGTAATTTATATTGTTTTCTTGTTGAATATGTATGTTTTCATGCCATATGGGTGTGCCTAACCGTAGGCTGTGATTATGCAGATTTTCATCCAAGTTTTCTTCTCTTCAATTCAATCTACATGCCCATGTAATTATTATGAGACTCAATGTAGAATTTTCTTCTTTTTTTTCTCGAAATAAAAAGATAAAAAAAACATGAGAAAAATTCATTGGATGGTGCCTTGTGATAACAAACTCGTATACATACAATTTGTAAGTTTCTACCGTGGATTGCATGGTGATCGTGAATTGCTAGGAGTGCATCAATAAGGGGACAAAAATATTTTCATTTTTTTCAATATATTCATTTGACATATATTGGACGGACGACATTTATTTTTATCATCTCTGATTCTATTCACTTCGCGTGTTTACAAATATAAAAAAAGTTGACTATACATTTATGATTAAAGCGTGTAATAAATGTTCGGCCCACCTTGTAAATTAGGTTTGGTGTTAGTTAAAGATGCATCCTAATTAATGTCTTGGGAGACAAATCACACCATTCATGAATCCCCCGTAAAAACCAAGAGAGAAAAGGACCACTATTCACATCCATTTATAGTTTTATACTATAGCTTTTAAAATCACAAAATTTGTATATTCATTAAAAATATTACATCAAAAACATGGCATGACCCACCTTAAATGCTATGTTCCAAACTTGGAAAAATTAAAATTAAGAAAAGATTTTAGGAAATTAACATATTTTTAACAACTTTAATCACCTATTTTTAATTCTCCTAACATTATCAAGCAAGAACAACAAAATACAAGCTTAGTTTTGTAATATTTTTCTCTTAAATTTTTTTCCATCTTTTTCAAATTTCAAATATAGCGTAAGAAGCCTAATTAATACACTTAACAATAGAATTATAAAGAATAAATAATTTTCTTATAATAAAGTAAAATGATCCTTTAAACCAATACATTAGTAATATATTAATTAATTAACTCAAAATTACTCAATTAGGCTTTATAAAAATTACTGCCCATGAGAAAAATTAATTTAAGAAAAAAAACAAATTTATTTATATAATTTTAGATGGAAACTTTAAAAAATAAAAAAAACCTAGAAAATATTTTGTGGTGACTAATAGTATTTTTTTTAGTTAGCCAAACATTACAAAACACTTCTTAAGCAAGAGCTAACTTGTAACAAGTACCAAGCAAACGGATAAAAAAAAAAAAAAAAATCCAGAACGAACCCGAACCAAGAATCCTGGATTTGTTGACCAATAGGCTTTAATTAGTTCAAGCTTTCTGAGAAATCTTAATCGGGTGGGTCGCTTCTTTTTGTCTCGAAGTCAAAATAAGCGTTGGCCTCACAATTATTTACCATTTTTGCCACTCTGGTCACCTACGGCCACCTAATTATTTTATTATTTTATTTCCATTTTTTTTTCTTCTTATTTCTCACCCCAAAATCTCAGTATATAAGCCAAGTAAAACACGACGACTCTAGAGTCTGTAGACTGATCGATTAATTCACGACTGAGAAAAATTCTGTTGCAGAGAAGAGAATGGCGGAGAAGATGTACATCGTGGAGGGGGAGAAGGCGAAGGAGGCCGCCAATGGCCGGCCGTCCAGAGGACCTGTTTACCGGAGCCTCTTCGCCAAGGATGGATTTCCTGCTCCGATTGAAGGAATGGAGAGCTGCTGGGACGTTTTCCGGTAAATCTGAATTCTAAACTTTTAGCTTCTGTTTGGTTGCTGAGAAAATCTAGTTAATGGATAAGAAGCGTAAGAGAAACTGAAGATTTTATTTTATTTTTAATTGTTTTAATTTTTTTTGTTTGTCTGTTTTAATTTGTGTTTGGAAATAAGAAACGGTGAAAAGTCGACTCAGCTGCTGCAATTGTGATTCTGAATTCGATAAATGTGAAATTTGCTGGTGTTGAAGTGTAGGGAGTCTAGTTCGTGTTTACTGAATCTAAGCGATCTGGACTCAACAGCTTGCGGATTTGAATTTGAACATTTTGTGCTTGATTTGTTGTTGTGATTCTTGCAAATCATTTGATATTGTTAAAGAATTATAGATTTCAGTTGCCTGACATGATTCATGGAAGCTCTGATTTGTTTGAAGATTGAACTTATGTCTTTGTTTGTTTGATGAGAAAATTGTTCCTGATGGTAAAATAGGATATTATTTCTTAGGATTCAATGCTCAAATGTTAATTTATTGAATACTTCTTTCGGAATCTCCTTTTTTTTCTTAACTTCAAGTCATGTTTCCTGTTACTGTTACAGCATGGCAGTAGAGAAGTTCCCGAACAACCCAATGCTTGGTCATCGTAACACTGTGAATGGAACGGTATGTTATCTAAAGCATTATGTGGCTTGCTTCTACTGTTCTCTTACTAGGTTTTTTTATTTTAGCTAATTTGTGGAACTGTGGTGTTATCTTTGCAGGCTGGTAAGTATGTCTGGCAAAGTTATAAAGAAGTATATGACAAAGTGTTGAAAGTTGGAGCTTCTATCCGTAGCTGTGGTGTTGGAGAAGTAAGTCATTATTTCATTGAAGAACTTAATTCTTCTTTGATACTTCCCAAGTTATTTTCATATGCTACTTCAGTGTATCTGACTTGTAGATATTTTTTTTGCTTGTTTTGTAGGGGGGTCGATGTGGCATCTATGGTGCTAACTGCCCGGAGTGGATTATGAGCATGGAGGTATCCTCTCTCTCACTTCAGTTTTTATGATCTCTAAACTTAAAAGGCATTTGTTCCTAGTAAAATTCGTTGTTTTTCTGATCCGTTAGGGTATTGGTTTACTTTCTTAGAATTGATCTTTCCTCATATATGTTACAATGGCGTAGACGGGCTACTAAAACATGTGATATTCATCTAATTTTCACTTATCCAACAAATCTGTCCACATGAAGCCCCTTTGTATATCTTATGTGATAGATGCGTCTTCTTGCCTTACATGTCATTGTCTTCAATTTTTTCTGAACTGTCATGTTTTATCTTTCACTAATACTGGAAAACTGATGCAGGCCTGCAATGCTCATGGGATCTACTGTGTTCCTCTATATGACACTTTAGGTATTCTAATTCCTTCTTTTAACCACAATTACATGAGTTTTCTAGTGACAGAAGCTTTGTTGATATTAGCTGTTAGTTGTCGTATCAAGATTCAAGCAAAATATAGAATTGAATGATGTTTAACTGCTGTTCATTTATCATTTAGGTGCTGGTGCTGTGGAGTTCATCATATGCCATGCAGAGGTTTCAATTGCCTTTGTAGAAGAAAAGAAGATTCCTGAGGTATGCATACTATGCATCTAACTATGGATTCCTGACCAAGTGGGACATTTGTTTGAAGTATCCAATATATTTGTTGAGTACTTTTATTGATACTGTAGCCTAAGTATTAGTTTGGGAATTACTTATCTTTCTATCAATAAAATTTGTTTATGGGGTCATGATATTTTACCTTTGTGGTACTGAAGAAAAGCTATTTTTCTTCTCTGTGTTATAAATGTTATTTTCTTGGTTCTGAAATGTTTTTCTTGTGTGCCCCTTCAGCTGTTGAAAACATTTCCTAATGCGGGAACGCACTTGAAAAGTAAGTTTCACTCAGCCTTTGGATTCATGTTGCTTATCAACATCTCTGTAATTCATAATTACATACTTCTTTTATCATGTAGCAATTGTGAGCTTTGGCAACGTTGCTCCAGAACAGAAGGAAGCGGTTGAGAAGTTTGATGTGACCATATATTCCTGGGATGAATTTTTGGAACTAGTAAGCTGCTTAATTGATCTGTTATTTTGTCATGTTCACTGATTAATATTTTTTAATATTAGCGAAACCTGATACAAGAAACAAATTTCCTGTCACATGAAATATACTTGTAAGCAATTTTATTCTGTTAAAGATAAATCATGTTATTGAGAAGATAATTATCCACTTACGAATAATGAATTTGAGGAAAGGATGTCTAGCTGTGGAAAGCATGTTGCATGTCTTATATTGCAGAATCACGTTAGTCAGACTTTTATATTTGATTAACTAAGGAAACATTTTCAACGCATGTTTAGGGTCCAATTAATTGAGATTTATATGAATGAACTAAGTTCTCTTCCTTCAGTTGGATAGTTCTGAATCTTCATCCTATTTTGTAATTATTGCATAGTTTGAGTCACTTAAAGAAAACAACTTGTGTCTTTGTTAACATAAACTGATTTTTCATGTCTTGATTTCTGTGATATTTCTCATACACATGACATGCTAACTGTGAGGTTAAGATTAGGGGCTACCATTTGCGTCTGAGGATTATCAACTTTGCTCTATGTATGGAAAAAGTCTTGGCATTAGAGTGGCTATCCAGATGACCCCCCTAGGACCCTCCTGTGCTACGTAATGGCAGTGGGTATCAGCCCTTTTACTTGAAAAGGATATGCATTACCTAATGTCCTTTGATACAAGCCCCCAAAAATTATAATTATTAGTGCAGAAAGTCTCTTCTTCGCTGCTTTTAAATTTCATTTAGTTATTATACTGATTCATTTGTTATATCTCTCTCTCAGGGAAGTGATAAACAATTTGATCTTCCAGTGAAGAAGAAAAGTGACATCTGTACAATAATGTATACTAGCGGAACAACTGGTGACCCCAAGGGTGTTCTGATTTCAAATGATAGCATTGTTACTCTTATAGCTGGAGTCAAGCGCCTGCTTGATAGCGTCAATGAATCGGTGATTTACTTCTCGTTTCAATTTGCTTCCGAATATCGTGAACTATGAAGCTTTTTTTGATATTACGTAAACATACATATGCTGCCCGGCTAATTTGATTGATCTTATTGTCTTTTAAATCTGAAGTACTATCCTTTTTCATAATTGTTTCCTGTTTACAATTTTTCAGCTGACGGTGAAAGATGTATATCTTTCATTTCTTCCGCTTGCCCATATCTTTGATCGGGTGATTGAGGAGTTATTTATTTCACACGGTGCCTCGATAGGGTTCTGGCGTGGGGTGAGTTTGTTTTCTAATTTTTTTCCTGACCAAATAGAGTCCCAATTTGGTTCTTATACCTACCTTCATCTTCAGGATGTCAAATTGTTGATTGAGGATATTGGGGAGCTGAAACCGACTATTTTCTGTGCTGTTCCTCGCGTTTTAGATAGAATTTATTCAGGTAGAACTTCCTTTCATGCTTTTATGTGGCAATTAATTTGGTTTTGTATTTTTTTTTTAATGTTCATGTGGGTAATGGTTAGAGGACTAATAATCCCATCTGGACAAGACAATGACATGCTTTTTGCATGGGTCACTTGAAAGGACTGAGTTCACCGTGCTGTGCTCCAAATTATGTGTCAGGGGAATACATGTCCTGATTATTTTATATTTTATTCTCTTTTATGTGATCAAGCCTAAATGCTTGGACCTTTAATTTGAGTTTCCCTATCTGGTATATGCTGTCATTTGTTGTTGTAGAAACTTGATATGATCAGATGGTAGATTTTGGAGCTCCAAATTAGTAGTGTTTGGAGGGCTTCTCCTTTGACATTTGGGTAGAGTTTAGACCTGCTTGGCCTTAGAATTTGTTAGAAAAGCTTTCATTTTATTATTTTATGTATAAAGTTCACGTGATAAAGAAAACCTTGACAACTTGTTTAGATGGGGCTGCTAACTTGGCCACCTTTTTTCTTTAAAGTATATTATTCTTCTAATGCGTTTGTATCATGAGAGGTATTGCATCACTATTAATCATCTTATAAGTTGCTATGCATGTTTTCAGGCTTGCAACAGAAGATTTCATCCGGGGGTTTGCTGAAAAAGACAATGTTCAACTTTGCATACTCATAGTAAGTTCCGTACACTTCTAATTTGTTTGTAAGGAGAGTATCAATAAATGCTTTCTCTTTGCTAATTCATTTTCTTTGCTTAAATTTCTCATTCATTTTGAACTCACTGCTTCACTTTAACTAATGCGTTAGTTAGAGTCAATGCTTTGTTGATTATATTTCCTGGCATATCATTATTTGCTAACTGATTTAAATCTTGTATTTTAAAAACTATTGCAGCAAATTGCATAACATGAGGAAAGGTCAGAAACATGCAGAAGCAGCTCCCATGTGTGACAGAGTTGTCTTTAGTAAGGTTGTAAAAGTATCCAGTCTCCTTACTCCACCCTCCTCTTCCCAAGAGAAAAAAGATAGAAGAAAAGAAAAAGTTTCTGCATTATGAACTATGACAATAATCAAAACCTGTTACTACTTTAGATCTCATTTGGTTTTGCAACTTCCTCAGGTAAAGCAAGGCTTGGGGGGTAATGTAAGGCTTATTCTATCAGGAGCAGCACCTCTTGCTACACATGTGGAAGCGTACCTACGGGTGGTGGCATGTGCACATGTTCTACAAGGATATGGTACACAATCTTTGGAAACTTCTGTCAGTCATTTATATTTATACAGAACTTGTTTTCTTTCTTTGGCTTATAATGTCATACATTGTTATGAATTTAGATGGTTCTTGATATATTAACCTTTTTCTTAACCTTATGTTAATGTAGGTCTTACAGAAACTTGTGCTGGCACATTTGTGTCGCTACCACATGAATTATCACAGCTAGGTACTGTTGGCCCTCCAGTGCCAAATGTTGATGTGTGTCTAGAATCTGTTCCTGAAATGGGATATGATGCCCTTTCAAGCACACTACCACGTGGAGAAATTTGTATCAAGGGAAATACATTATTTTCAGGTTACTACAAACGTGAAGACCTCACTGAAGAGGTCATGGTTGATGGATGGTTCCATACAGGTTGGCCATCAGTTCTCTTCTTACATGATTTTTAGGTCCCCGATATTAACTGCTTTCTTAGTCAACCTTGTTCATTATGATCTTTTCATCAGGGGATGTTGGTGAGTGGCAACCAGATGGAAGCATGAAAATTATTGACCGCAAGAAGAACATCTTCAAGCTTTCACAAGGAGAATATGTTGCCGTAGAAAACTTGGAGAATATATATGGTCTTGTCCCTGATATTGAATCAGTATGTTTTCGGGCTTTATTTTCTTTCTGCAATACTGTTGATAAATGCTCATAGATGTACCTTTTTATGTTGAATTTTCAAGCCCAGTGACTATCTACTTAAATATTTTTTTTTTCTATCTTCTACCACTCTCTTAATTCTGTGTATGGTCGTTAACTCTGAAATCCATCTTGTCTTATCCATACTAGATATGGGTCTATGGAAACAGCTTTGAATCCTTCCTTGTTGCTGTTGTTAACCCCAAGAAGCCAGCACTTGAACAGTGGGCTCAAGACAATGGTATTAGTGGTGACTTCGATGCAATTTGTGAAGATGCTAGAGCAAAAGAATACATTCTCGCAGAGCTCACAAGGATTGGAAAAGAAAAGAAGGTTGGCCTTTTGTTGATTTCTTATCCTTTATTTTTCAATTAATCATGATGTGTTTCTTTTTTGGAATTATACTGGAAGAAGTTAGCTCTCATCTTTTTCACTAACTCTTAAAATGTTTACAGTTGAAAGGCTTTGAATTTATTAAAGCAGTTCATCTTGACCCTGTGCCATTTGACATGGAACGCGACCTTCTCACTCCAACATACAAGAAGAAGAGGCCACAGTTGCTCAAATACTACCAGGTACGCCCTATTTGCTTCATTGTGATTCTTTGAAACTTGTATTTCACTCCAAGATCTTCTATGCTAGGCATACTACCCAAATGATTTTAATAGTAAACTAATATTGCGAATTGGACGATAGCTATTTAACACGATAAGTAATAATGTACGAACTCTCAAAATTGGCATTATCATCGTCCAATTGAATGGTTAAAAGTTGGAATTATAGATACTTAGGTTTTGCCACAATTCTGAAGAACTTTATATTTTCAATATGTCCAAACGAATATCCTCGATAAAGTTTGTTAATTCTACATACTTGTGTTGACGAAAGCGCTGATTATAGAACTTTGTATGCAGAAAATCATTGACAACATGTACAAGGGTTCAAGCAAGCCTTAGGTGCCAGAAGGAAGTAATTTGGAGCAAGAGCCCTAAAGTCGTTTTTCTAATTAAGAAATGTCATTGTTAATTATTGAATTTTTATTAAATCCTTTTTTCTTATTCTCGACTGTACATATGGTTATCCATAGACCAGCTGATAATACGTTGTTAATATTTATGCTAAGGTAGTCTCTTTAAATGATTTCCTCAAAATTACGTATAATTTGAGTTTAATTTATAAATGAGAATTCTTATAGCTTGATGGAAAAAGCGGACTTCCACTGACTATTTTGTCATTGAAGGGATGAAAAATATCTAGTCCAAAGGTTTTAGAAACAAAATTTTGTTTAATAAAAGTCCATTGACATGAAGGTTTTTAGTGACCAAATTTGATCGCTAAAAGTGATATATTTTAGTCGCTAGAATTTTGAACTATGGTCACTAAAAGCTCATGAGACTTTAGAGATGAAATTTGGTCACTAAAAGTTTAATGACCAAATTTTGGTCAATGAAATTTTGAACATTACTTCATTAAAGTTTTAGAGACCAACATTTAATCATTGAAGTCCAACGAGGTTTAGTGACCAAATTTTAGATAAAAAAGCAAGCTTTAATTATAAAATTTTGGCTACTAGAAATTCAGGTTTTTGTGACGAAATTTTTGTCACTAAATATAGGTTAACCCAAATAATCCAAAACAACTTGGCCAAAAATAATGGAAAACAAGATTTTAATGCAACGGAGCAATAAAATAAAATTTGTGTTCTTTTTACCGGGGCTTTTAACCACTAAATGAAATACAGTTCTAGCAGGTGAAAGTACTGAACATCAGAATTGACTTGGATCATTCAATTGTAATTAAGCTTAAAAATAAAATAAAAATAGAATAAAATACCATATGACATACCATTACAACAGGCTTTCATAGCTGTTCTCTTCTTTAATTTCATTTTCCCTCGTACAAAATACAGTCCTCATTGAGAAAGGGAAGTCCAACAAAACCAAAATTCTTGGGACTATCTCAGATTCGAACAGATGAAAGTTTACGGACCTTACAACACAGAAGGATAACACTTCATACGTGCATCAATTTGCCGGGGCATTACGGTAACTCCATGAGAAGATCCAAGCAATAATGACAACAAATACTGCAGTGCAAAATACTATAAAGCATACCATTACAACGGGCTTACATTGCTATTCTCTTCCTCAATTTCATTTTCCCTTGTACAAAAACAGCCCTCATACAAGAAAGGGAAGTAAAACAAAACCAAAAAGCTTGGGACCATCTCAGATTTCGAATAGATGAAAGATTACAGACCTTACAACACAGAAGGATTGAACTTCTGACGTTAATCCATTTGTGGGGGCATTACAGTAACTCCATCATGAGAAGATCCAAGCAATAATGACGACGAATACTGCAACGCGAGTAGCTCCTCTCTGCTATACTTCAGTCTTTGATCTATCAAGGAAATAAACAAAGAGAATTAGATGAAAATAGGAAAAAACTGCAATTTATATAAATAATATTTACAGGGATATTCCTACCTACAAACCCCGGAGACATGGGCTCTTTTCCTTGCTTTGGGTCCACTAGTGAAGTCTTTGAACTTTTTCGTGATGGAGATGGCCGGATAGAGCTATTTCCTTCTGATGGAGAGATATGGACAAGTTCATGCCTTACTTCAATTTGGGGATAGGTTGTACAAAATTCCAGGAGTTGATTCTCAGTTAAGAGCCAACAACCTCTTAGGTCCAAAGTTGTCAAGATTGGTGGGGGTCTGAATGAACTGAGCCCATAATTTGTCAACACAGAATCACAAATGCCAAGATATGTCAACCTTGGAAGAGATGACAAAAGGTATAGAGATTCGTCGGTAAGAGAAGCACTTTTGAGAGACAAATGACTCAATCTTTGGAATCTTGATAAAGGACGTAGTTCCGCATCTCTGATTCGGGTTTGCTCCAAATTCAACTTTTCCAAACAATGTAGACCTTCTAGTGCTGTTAGAGAGAGAGCACTATCTGGGTCAGCTCCTGCCTGGTGAATGAAACCTGATAGTCCAGGAGAAGTCATAATATAATTAGACACATATCAAGCATGAATAAAAGATTGATACAACCTTACAAATAAAAATAAAAATAAAAACCATTGTCATTGGATAAAATAATGAACTATTCGTAACTTCATGATTAACAGTCTAATCAGTAAGACCTCCTACAACTCTTGCCAACGAAAGAGCCCGTAGTCTTAGTGGCTTAAGCATACGTATATTAATTCATCGAAAAAAGAGGGCGAAACCCTCATGTGCAGCTGAGATAGTGCACGGCAATCATATATCAAAAGAAGAATCCAACAATCAACTTGAAGCAAGGCATAATAAGGACTGGAGAGTACAATGAGATACAATGTAATTACAAATGTGAGTGGTATAACAAAATAATCAAATAATTCATACCTTTCACATTTGTATTGCTCAAGTCAAGAACCTTTATCGAAGGCATCATGCTGATAAATGAGATGGCAACATCGTCGATTAACGTATGAGCTAACGCTAGAATCTGAAGATTGGAAACATGTCCAGCTAAGATCCCTATGCCATTGGAGCTCACTTTTGTGTTGCTAAGATTTAAAGTTTTCAAAAATGCTCCTATATGTGCAACCAGTTCAAGTGAATCATCTCCAATTGTGCTAGAACTTAGATCCAAATGTTCCAATGCTTTAAAAGTGGACAAAAAGCAGAAACTGTGAAGGGAAGTGCTGGATAAGTCCAAAAAATTTAAGGAAGTTGTTTCAATATATGAAAAGGCTTCAGGCTCATTTGTAAAAGTAGCTCCCGAGAGAATCAGCTCTGCTAGAGGCGCTTTATCACCATCAACTTCAACTATAGAATTAATAATAAAATTGCCCATGTTTAGGCATTCAAGAGATGGCAAATTTGGCAACTCTGTAACATTGGTCCAAGCTATATTCAGGAAGTTTAACTTGGGGAATATTTTAAGAACTGCAGCCCCTTTGTTAGATATTTTACTCCCCCAAAGATCAAGGTACTGTAGTTTTGTCAGTACCTGCAAAGAAAAAGGAAGTAAAGATCAACTTGAGAAGATGAGCTGAGCAGCTGGTGGCAACCAATAGAAAAGTTCAGAAGGCAGAATTTACAGAAACATCACATTTAAACTGCACAAAGGAAGAAAACTATCATATTCAGCAGTAACAAATAGCTGATCAAACTATTCTTTAAATATAATCTCTATGAAAGTGGCCGTATACTATCACAGTTATTTCTGCAAAGAACTCAAGAGTCAAGACTACAGTTTGAGGGAAACCAGCTGAGATATATCTCATTCAGCAAGATCACGAGCAAGGCGCTTGCTAAGGTGTAAAATCTCCATGGAAGTGATGGTGTTTTCTACAAAGAACTCAAGGCCGCAATTGAAAGCCAGCCTGCTGAGATATATTTTCATTTCACCACAATCAGGTCCATGTAGTCTCATCACTTATTTGAGTGATGCAAACACGTGCCGAAGTACTTCTTTAGGAGTATCAGGTTTCATGTGAATAAATTAATAAATTACCGTTTTGGGCAAAAATACACATACAATGAAGGTGCATTACCCATGCTTTCTTAGAATTGGAACAAGGAATGCATTCACATAAAAATTAATGGGCACTTGTTAGCATTACCCTTCTACTAATTCTGTCTTGATATTCCACAAAACCAACTACACTTCTTAGTAGCTCTCTGATAAATATGATTTATTGAGCTACAAAATCATACATTTAGGATCTAGCATAAGAAAATCATGGCACTAAAATCAATGGAGCAGCCATACTAGAGCACGAAGGACACACATGAAAACAACAATCAAACACGCTGTGAAAAGCTTGTGCATAAACTGTATTACCTGGAGAGAATTAAGTGCCATGTCGGTTACTGGTAAACCACCCAAGTCCAAAACAGATAAGTTAGTGAGTGAAGAGATAACTTTAACCCCATTTGTGGTCACACCTGTTTCTGATATGCGTAACTTCTCCAAACTTGAAATGGATAGTAGATGCCTGATGCCATCATCAGTGACCTTCGTGCATCTGGAAAGGTCAATATCCTTCAAGCTACTCATCCCTGAAAGCACAGATAAGAGAACGGATATGTAACATATATTCCAGGACTAGAGTAAGATAGCATCTAACATAATTTATTAAAGAAAGGAAAGCTATGCTCTTTAAGAGTATCGGAGCAATATGTATATGTTGCAAAGCTAACTTTATCTATGTGTATCACAGCACATCAATTTGAACTATTCAATCAGTACAACACATTTTGAGTCAAGCATTTTGCATAAACAAATATGACGAAACAAATAAACTTTTATCTTATAATTAAATAATTTTGATGTAATCATACCTGTAATAGCCCAAAGGGCGGAACTAGTGATTCTATTGCAACCTGCAATATTCAAGGAGCGCAGGTACTTAAATGCACCCAAGTATGCCATCCATTCCGCATCCACAGTACTCTCCCCTCTAAGATCAATCTCCTCTACCGTATGCTTGAAAAGTCTACATGAGCGAATTCAATTCAGCAAAGCAATTACAGCTGTTTAGAAACAATGCAAATGCAAAAAAGGAAATTTAAAATCCTACCATTTCCAGCTGTTTAGAAACAATGCAAAAAAATATACTCCCTCCGTTCCTAAATAAATAGCCCATTGACTTTTTAGCAAAGATTAATGATAAGTTAGTTAGCCCTTGATTTTCCATTTTCT
>JAYMTT010000111.1:0-19705 GCA_036898025.1 Hypseocharis bilobata
TGACGGAAACGATGTGCAAAAGTTTAGTGTAGTCATGTGTGGCAAAAAGGAGTTTTTGTAATTATCTGCAAATGGACAATAGTAATTTACTCTTAATTCTAACTAACAAAAATAATGTGCAAAAGTTTAGCATAATCAAGTGTGGCAAAAAAAAGTTTTTGTAGTTATGTGCAAATGGACAATAGTTTAACGTAGTAATCTACAATTTACTCATTTTAAAAATATGATTTTTTGAAGTGTAGGGCTTAAGATGGGCTTAAAGATGGTCGGGTTGTGCTTGGGCCGGATAAGGGCCAAATACGGGCTTGTCTTGAGCTTGAGCTTGGATAAGGGCCGAATTTGGACTTCTAACGGGCTAGGCCGGGCTTAACTCACGGACTCAAAAATTATGTCCAGCACTCATCCAGACGGTTCATTTTTCAAGCCCGACCCATTTGACAGCTTTCGAGTAAAGTAAATCTATCGACTTCATGCAGTAACGGACCGCCTATACTTATACGAACAATAAAACCCAGCCCATCAGGGTCGTGTGCAATGCATTGTCTCCATGGCAAATACAATTAACGTCTCTCTCTGCTATGCTGGATATTTCCTCTCCATTGATGATATCAGAGCTTCTGGGCAAACTACATTATCTGCAAGAGGCAAGTTTTTATATATTGAATTGATGCTTTAATTTGATTAATTTGGTGCATTTTACTTTAATTTTGAGCATTTCTATAATCTATCTATGTCATGGCGTTCTTTGATAATGAAATTTTCTTGTTTGCTAATATTATGAATCTTTTGTTACTGTTTTCTATATCAGTTAGTTATCCATGTCAAAATTTCCCCTTTTGGTTTCACTGGTTATTTTAATTTTCTGTTTGTTTTGTGAGAAAATGGTAGAAAGTGAAAGAACAATGACATTGAGGAATTTCAGATTAACAACGTGGAGCATTGCTGTTGTTGTTTGGAACTTCAAATTGGGTTCAGAATTATATGATTTGAAGCTATGAATTTGCCTCTATAAGGTTAAAAAACTTTTTGTCCAGTGTACTGCCCTGTCCATATTAGAAAATAGGGTACGAAAAGCTTCCTAATTCTATCTCTTATTTTTTTTGCATATAATTTGATATTACCTTTTCAAATCTATAAACTATTTTATGTTGATATTTTTATTAAAAAAAATGTGGAAGCATATGTTACTTATGGAACAATATGCATTATTTCAATCAAGCTGATACAAAAGAATAGTATTCATCGTTTGACCATCCAACAATGATTATATAGAACAACAGAACCACTCGTAGCACAATAGCATTTTTGCAAAATGACAGCCAGCTCAAAGTGATTTTATATAACCGTGTTTTGCAAAAGTTAATAGGTCGTACGATACATGTATCCTTGTTTGCTCTCCCCTTTCCCATAACCCCTTCCACCCCACCTATTAAGATTTGAACTCAAAACCTGCATTATAGAAGTCTTGTGTTGAATATAAATATATACTTCTCAGTTTTTACTATTTTCCTTACATATTCTTTGTTTCATTATTGTGTATGGCTTCAAAATGTTCCTCGTCACATATAATATAAAGAACTGAAGATGTGCGTAGCCATGCTGGACAGTGACAATTCACATGACATCTGTTGAAATTTGTTATGAGGTAATGCAAGGGTTAGGGTGATATGTAGGCTACATGGTAGTTGTTCTAACATAACATTAATATACATTCCAATTTAACTCTTAAAACAGCCTTTTCAGCTTCCCTACTCTGAAAGCTGCTAGATGAGCCAGGCCAAACAGGCACTTGACACAGAACCATTCAATGCCCTTTTCACTAGTTTGGGAGTCCAACAAGATAATCAAATGCTCCGAACAACAACTTTATAAGATGGTTGCTAATGCCGAAACTGTGGTTGCCAAACAGCACTTTTGCAAAAGTGTATTATGCAAAAGCTACATGCTTTCATTGGATATTGGCGTTGTAGGAGAGCTAGTATAAAAGTGGCAGTCTCTTGGGCAAGCAGAAATAGAAAACAGAATATCCTTTTCTTTTTAGTGTTAACAAGAGAGGAACCAAGAAGAGCTCTTTTGAACTCTTAGCCTTTCTAGTGTGATTTCATATTAAATTGAATTTTAATCATGTACTGAACATGTAATGCTGGTGGCTATCTTCATTTAGATTCTCAATCTTAATGGGGAAAGAGGGAGTTCAAATTGGTGCCTCTGACTCTGGAAAGGCTTCAGAGAGTGTCTTTGATACGGGCACTGAGGAAAACATAGAGATGGGTCTCAAAGGCAAACATGATGGAGAAGAAAATGAGAATGAAGAAGAAGAGGACGATGATGAAGAAGAGGAGGAGTGCATATTTAGATTTACAGATGGTATGAACCCGCTGGATTTTATGGAGGATGATGCTTCTGGAGTTCCATTTTATCAGCACTTTGAGCGCCTTCAATATGAGGCTTTGGCCGAGTGAAAGTGGAAAGCACTTGCTGATAGTCACTGGTATACTACTCATTTCCATTATCTTTTGCTTTACCATCTTTGATAATATTCTTAGTGTGTTTTAAATTTAGTCTATATTTCTGTTTTGTAATGTTGTGCTTTTGCAACAAGTATTCCTTAACCTTAAACTATATGGACTTGGTTGAAAGACACCATGTCACTTAATTTTATTGCGATATACCATTTCAAAGTTAAAACAAATTTGGAAACTTCTAAATTATATGAAAAAGAGTTTTACCTGGTTTTGCGTTTATTGGGTTTGAAAGACTATCTTGACCCTTTCATACATTTGCCTGACTTTTATACTTGAATCCTGTGATAGAAATCAATTAGACTCGGTTAAACTTAAGTCAGCATAAATCAATTCATATGTATCACTTTTTCAGAACCTGGCTCCAGTTTGGTTGGATCAGGTTTACCCACTTTAGATAGTCTAAATTTTATTCAAGTGAAAACTCCATACCTGAGTTGGTCATTGCTTTCTCTCTTTTGACTTTTTTCTTAAAGATAATTTTATCTTCCTCTTTTTTTTTTCTTTTTTTTTCTTTTCCTCCCTTCACTTTGACTGTCCACTATTCTAAAAGTGAATGTCCCAATTTAAGTGTCCGTTTTCCTTTTTAATTACAGATTATTCTCACTTTTCGAATAGTATTCTTTAAAGTAGTTAGTTGTAACAATTTTTTAAGTTTGTTATAGAGGTATAAAGTGGAAACTAACTACTAACAAATATATCCTTTATGTTTGCGAAAAGTCAAATAGGTCACTTATTGTGGGTTGGAGGGGGTATTTAGTTTAGGCATTAGAAATGTGTTTTGTGCACTTTTATCTGGACTTATTTGTTTATGTTTCATCAACAACAGTGAAGGATCAGCAAAGAAGGCTCGGCTGTGGAACTAGCATGGAGGAAATAATGGAAGCGATGAATTTTGGTGTTTGGGGAAAATCAAGTAAGGTATAAATTTTGTTGTTAGTTATAATCTCACTTATTTTTTTTTCTCTTAGCTCAAGATGCAAAGATTATCACTCAATCTTATAGGCTCCTGATGTGTGAATTGGATATGTCGCAAAGGCGTATTCCTGAGGCAGAAAATCATCATGAAATTTTGTTTTCAAAAAAAAAAAAAATCATGAAATTTATAAGACCATTAATGGGGTCTAGAGCAGCCTGTTGCTTGATAATTCTATCATACAAATCCCTGCCCCATGGGTTTGAGCCCAAGGTCTCCCGTTTACTAGCGGGTGATAATACTGCCAGACCATAGGCCACTGGTATTGCTTGATGTTGTTAAATCTTCTTTGTTTTTCTTCATTCTTATTTTTATTGTACAAATAATGGGGTCTTGAGCTGCCTGTTGCTTCCAAGGTCTCCCGTTACTATCCTTCTATGCACACTCCTGTGATGGATAAAATAGGAGGGGAAAACTATTTAACAGAAAAACAGAAGAGCAACAACAACAACAACTACAACCACATGTATTTTTCTTCTCCACTCTGATCTATCCTTCTAGGCACACTCCTGTGATAGATAAAATAGGAGGGGAAAACTATTTAACAGAAAAACAGAAGAGCAACAAAGGTACACTGTAATTAGCCCCTCTGAATCTTGATAACATCTTTTATCTAAGATGAAAAAAAATCTAGATAACATGATTGTTACTTGTAGTAAGCTTGCATCTCTTAAACACTTAAATGGATCAATGTTCCTCTGGAAATTGCATAAATACTAATAACTGGCAAAGTATTGGCTTTATAGTCTATGTCAGGCTATAACTTACAAAGGATTGCTGGTAATACTTTGCTGTAATAAAAGCTCCTTAACTTATATAAAAAGTTATCGTTATGAAGCTGAAGGTTTTGATTGGGATCTTTGAGGCAACCCAATGTTTTATGGCTATGAAAATCACAGTTTGTAACTTAGTGATGAATGAAATGAGCAACAATCTCTTTTTAGGTCTCACCCACTATAGACTCATGTTTTACATGATGGAATGACTAAGGTTGACCAAAATAAGATAAAATAGCTGGTATTTACCGGTACTGTTGATTCCTTTCCCCTCTTCATCTCTCTCATGATGGTATTGACTAAGGTTCAGTTTTGGTTTGAATTTGATCATTCTGGAAATAGATTTAAATTATGATGTTTTATTGAAGCTTATGAGAGCGCACTAATTAAGCATCAATCTAACTTGAAGGTTTTAATCATTTTTATTTGGGTCCACTTATGAGGGTTACTCCTAAACTGAAACCCATTTTATGGGTCTTGGTGCTTCTTCTATTGTTTTTTATGCTTAGTAGGTAGTTTCAACTCCTTTGGTCACGTAGTGATGCGTATAAAGATTGTACAATCATTTTTTTACGTGAAGGTGGTATTCTATTATTTCATAAAACCAGTCAGTATTTCTAGTGGATCATGCATGTTAAAGGGTGTCTTTTGCCTTCCATCAGCTTGATGTTTTGTGTGCTTGTGTGTGCATGCTCGCATGTGTGTCTGCGTGTGCGGCATGCATGTGGATCCTGTTTAATCTATATTCTTCATCTAATGTATGCGACTTATGCAGTATAAGAAAAAGGGTAGACGGAAGGGTTCAAAGAGTAAGCTTAACCCTGAGGTTACACGGATGCTTGGTGATGCCACTCTTCATTATGCACATGGCGATTATCAAGAGGTAAGGTTTTCATTTTATCACAATTTTTGGCTGCCTTGACATGGTTTTTTTGGTTTACTATAGATTTTAGATTCATTTCGGTTATTGTTGATGCAATACCATGGATATTTGGCATGCATGACAGGTATAAGGGGAGTACTTAACCCGAATGGGTCTAGCAAAATATCCATAAAATAATATACTAGTAGATGAGATACATGTAATTGAAGACATCAAATCTTGTAGATCTAATAGAAACTAGACTTTACCATAGATGATATGTAGTTGAATTTGAGAAGTTGCTCTATTATACAAAGTGTGGTTTCCTCTCATTGCTGTTATTTTGTTTTATCTTGTGTGTTAGCTCATATTGTTATACAAATTTTCTAGAAACTGAGAGCATAGTGATTTAGCCTTCCTTCTTTGGCTAGGTGGTGAGTAATTATATTAGTGTATCTTTATATTTGATATGGTGTTGAACTACGGATGGAGAAATTGGTTTTGATGGAGTAGTGGTTGCCAGAGATAAGTAATCTTGTATTTGGGCCATGTTGGATGGCCTCAACGTCAGGTTGAAGGAGATAAAATTGGAGTTGATGATAACATAATAGGGGACCCTGTGGGCCTGAAAAATGATCATGGATATGCATTCTAGATATATTCTTCTGGAGTTCGGGTTTACAGGTGTCATTGATTAGTTTATGTTTTTAGTCTGTTGTAATATAATTTCCCTCCCAACTATTTATGACCTTCATGACCTTTGAGTGGTTAATTATATGATTCTTTCTATCATCTGATAAGCTTTTTCAATGGTTTATATGTGTAGCAAACACTGGCATTGAGAATTCAATTGATCATTCTTGTCCCCCCTCACTCACTGACTCATGAGCATTCCCTTCTATTTGTTGCACAGCATTGTGATATGGGTGTTGCAAAGTTAGATTTAACTTAGTAAATTATTGCTTAGTGGTTTCGCTTGGCTGAATCTTCTCAAATATTTTATTTGTAGGCCATATGTTTGCTGCATAAAGTCATTACACAAGCACCAGAATTGCCAGAAACATATCATACTCTTGGACTTGTCCACAGTGCACTTGGTGATCATAAAAAAGCCATGGATTTTTACATGTTTGCTGCACAATTAACCCCGAAAGATCCATCTCTATGGAAATTGCTTTTTACCTGGTCAATGTAAGTTTGTTATGGTTGCTGATACTCATTTATTGCTGGATGATGTAAAGTCATAGAAGCCTCCAGTGCTTCTATATGTTTAGTAGCTAGGGTTAGAAGTCAACTGATAGTATGATACAGATGAGATAAATATGAACTTCTAAATTGTACTCTCTTTAAGCTCAATGGTTTGCTATGTAATTTCTCATTTATTATTATTTCTAAATATTTATGTGCAAAGGACAATTGGGGGAAGCTGGTTTGAATGAAAAACCAGATAGGACCCTTCTAACAGTCAGATAAGGGTTTGTCTCGGCACCCACATCTTATTGAAGATGAGGTATCTGATTGCCTCCATCCTTTGAGTAATGGTGAATTCTCCACATTAAGGAGGTCTTGTAATGCGGTGGAGCAAATGTTTAATCGCAGAGGGGTGCGAGGCTCAGAAGTATATGAGAGGAGATGGTGGTGATTGTCTATGCATTTGCCCTTGAGAGGTGGGTGTTGTAAGTTGAGGGTTGAATTGACAAAGGGCCTGGTTGCCACTCAAGCTGGTGAGTTTGTCCGTCTTTGGGTTGAATGGTCATGAAAATTGTAGAACACACATGTCTGCTTTTTAATTAAACAGATGAGTAGTTTTGACGTGTTGGTAATGTGTGTGTCACCTAGGTCTAGGAAAGACATAATGAGTCATCCAAGCACAGTATCTTAGATGTTCCAACTAATTTGTGTACGAATAAAGCTTCTTACCCATTAATGATTCAGATGGCTCATTGTTTTAATGTGCCTCAATCAAGGAGTTGAAGGGAAAAGAATGGGTCCACTAACGCAGAATGGGGTCTGGCCGGGCTTAATAAGTTCATTATAAACCAGTAGATGTTTCTATTCATGTTGAACCGAATAACAAGGCTAGAATATGGTGGTAGAGGAAGACTACATTGTAGTGTTGTTTGACAATTGATTCCATTTAGCAGTAGATCTTGCTTTCTTCTTAGAAGAATTACTTAGTTAAGCTAGACACTCTGTTAATGGCTGAGCTTAAGACCCTAAAATAAAGAAAGGCTTTAAAAGACTAGTGTAAGACTTCGGGATTGATTTCAAATCTGTTGTTGGTGTAGCTGTTAATTAAAGTGTCTCCCTGAGCTTAGCTAAACCACAGTGGGTGGAGGGGGATTTGGGGATTAGGGACATATGGGCTTGGTTGAAGGAGGTTCGAATGTTAGGTTGGGCATTCTTTATGGGGCTGCCTTAAAGGTGGAGGTTGATTCAGTGAATTATAAGGCTGGATGTCCTTTGTTGTCATTTGTGTACAAGCTGCAATAGTATTGTAGACCTTATTAATTGTCAGCTACTGTTTTTTCTTTAGATAGAGGGAATAATCTGGCTTCTAATGGAGGGGAGGAGAACACAATCATGGCCAATTTGCATTGATATTGAAGTTGGTGATGGAGAATATTAGAAGTTGTATTGAGTTTCTTGGGTTCTTTGTATATATATATATATAATGACTGTTTATGGCAGGGGATTAATATGAATTTAATTTTCATCTGTAAAATAGTCCATTTTTGAGGGTGGTTTCAGGGCGAAGGTTTTAAGAGTTGAGTCAGTTCCCTACGGGTAAGTGGCTTCAATGTTTTGCTATTGAGAGCAGCAGTTTGTGGAGGATGGTGGTGGTTTCCAGATATGGCGAGGGAGGGGGGATTGGAGTTGAGTACTAGATAGGTGGGGAATTTATATGGTGTTAGTTTATTGAAGGATATTTACGATGGTGAGGTGAGTATGCTAAATACATTTCTTTCTCGATTTTTGACGTTGATTTTCATTTTTTTGTTCTCAAATTAGATGGTCTTTGTTGGAATTTGAATATTGTAATTCAAAGAATGAATTTTCAATTTGTTAGTAGATTGATTAGACCCTGTTTGTTGGTTGTTGGTTGTTGTTGTGGTAAATTTTTATTTTTTATTTTTTTTATTGAGTTGTTCAAGTAGATTGATCAGACATAAAGGTTACTTGAGTTCTAGTCTTCTTGATGCAAAATATGAGAAAATTCTTTCTTCCCATATTTTATTCTATAATGTTATTACTAATTCCCTCATCAATCAAGGGTCTTTTGTTAAAGACGTGCTTTTGGATAATTGTCAGTTGTTTGAATATGTCAACCATTCTCTATAGTTTAGGTGTATCTATTTACATGTTTTATTACCTCTCTGATTTTCATGTTATCAAATGAAAATAATGGATCACTTAACTGTGTGCATATATCAAACACAGAGAACAAGGAGACACGGGTCGGGCAAGGTATTGCCTTAGCCGAGCAATAACTAGAGATCCTAAAGATGTTACTCTAAAATCTCATCTTGCATCTCTCTATCTTGAGCTTGGAGATTATCAAAAAGCGGCCGAGTCGTATGAACAAGTGTGGCAGCTCTGTCCTGAAAATGTTGAAGCTCTCAAGACAGCCGTGAAGGTATTTCATTAACAAAATATCATATCTAAAAGCTTGTTTACTTACTTATGTCCAAGGAAATCTTTCTTCATTTTGACTTAAACCAGCACTTTATATGCTGTCACACTGAGTTTCCATTAACTATGCATTTGCTTTGTTTTTGTTTGGAAAGTTAACCTCTAATCCACTTATATATATAGGTTCCATAAAGAATTTTCTTCATATTCCATAATGTTTGCCCACTCTAAAAGTTAAGGCATAGAATTTTCTTACTTTCCCAATTTAGCCCGTACTTACAGTAGTTCCATATTGCCATCAATGAAATATGTGGAAGAATGGGGCAGTGGTTGTCTGATTGAGTGTAGGATTCCATGCGGTACTTTTGTGTAAGAGTGTTTGGAGATATTGGAGTAACTTTCAATTTCACGGGGGATGGTAAGAAGTTCTGTTGCTATTGTGATGTTTGTTGTGGATAGGCCCTGCTCAATTTTTGTTTTGTGATCTATATAATTTGTTAAGAATTGAACAAATAAGTAACAGGTTAGGTTATATGGGCTGGTAGGTTGGCAGCTTATTCATTGGCATCTGAGGTTCTTAAGAATGGTGCAGGATTGGGATTGGAAGCAATAGACATCCATTTCAATATGCTGTGTTCAGCAAAGGTAGATGGCGCAGGGGAGGATGAAATCCATTTCAGATTATTTATTTGTGTTCAGTTGTATTTTAGTACATTGGAGTATATTTGTTGACTCTTGAAAACTTGCTTGGCTAGGCTGACCTTTCACGAGTAAGACAAATCAATATTGAAAGCTTATTCGACTTAGGACTGGTTAGAATTAAAATGATCTAATGAAGTCTTGATATAGCAGCTTGAAACCCAACAAAAAATTATCTCTAAATCTTAGTTGGTGCTATTTAGTCCTTGGAGGGTATTATATAGAATCACATTTGAATATTTATTTTACTCTCGTGTGACACAACCTTCAAAACAATGTAAACCTCTTCACCATCACATATTGGAATCTGTAAATTGCTGAAACCGAGAGTTTCTATTAAAAAAGAAAAAAAATAGCGGCAAAGCTCTTTGTTTGTCTCAATCATTTTCCTGAATTGCCAAAGCTCCATCTCGACCTCCGGAGTTTCCTAGCATAGTGTTGGCCGTCTCTCATATGAAAATTCCTTACAACAGGAGTGGCTATTTAAAATTGGTGCATTCCATCTCCTTGGTTTGAAGCAATAAGAACGGTACAGTGGGTATTTAAACTTCCCATTACTTTGTTGAGCTCTCTAGCAATGATGGAGTAATGTATGGGATTGTCTTTAAAATATACTCATTCTTTGATCAATCCATAATATCAAATATATGCCATTCACATTATTGACTTCGATAGCCTCAGCTTTTGCATTGTGTTCGAATCTTTGTTTTGCATTCTTTTATAAGTGTACCAATCTTGGCCTCTATCTCTACAACCTAGGTTTATGCATTCACATACTGAGCTTGAACAAGAACAATAGTGTTTCTGAGCAAGCTCATTTGAGTTATCTTGCAAGTCTAGAGAAAGTTTAGTTCCCCATAAAACTTTCAACCCTTGATTATTAACATTTTCATCTGGCTTTTCACCTGGTCGATAATGATCAAGAGATGCTTTAATCTTCGTCACAGTCGAGTTCTAGTTTTGGTTTCTTATTTTACCCATGGTGGTGGTGAGTTTTAACCTTTTGTTTTTTATATAAGAATAATTTATAACAGTTTGGCACTGGTAGTCATGGTGTCCGAATGATGGTCATTGTCTTTTAATGAAAAACTGTCAGTACTTATAGATTGGATTTTTTTTACTTTGATGCTAAACTGATCTACGACAGTTCAGAAATCTGTCTAGCATTGCTTGTTTACCGGGCAAGGATTAAGAAAAATGACACTATTGTTTGAAATTGTAAAATAAAAGAATTGTTGTTTTGTTTTAGTTAGGTTTTGTGAAAGGCTGAGTTTTGGAAGGAAAGAGTGTTCTTGAAAGCAAGGTGCTGAAATTTCAGGACATTGGCTAAGTTAAAGTTTGGTTCTGGGTTTTAGGATCATGATATAAAAATGAAGGAACAAGGTCTGGTTTTCATCCAAATTAGAGAATATACAAGAAAAATAGGAAAAGTGCTGCATGTAGAATTAAGAAGCAGAAGTTGGAGTAGTGGAAGAGAGAGAAGGCAATGAGCTAGGCAACCATGTCGTAAGGAACCAAAATACTCGAGCTTTTGTCAATCTACTTGTATTTCTGCTTGAGTATCATAATGAAGTACATTTACAAACTCTTCTGGACTTGTTAGCTATGGCAAATCCTCGCAGAAGCAAGGATAACCAACACATTAACCATTAATCTTTTGTTGGAGTATTAAATGAAGTATATTTATAACCTCTCTAGGACCCTTTTGCTAAGGGAAAACCTTGCAAAAGCAAGACTAACCATATCATATTAACCATTAATTTTGAATGGAAGATGGAAGTATTTAATAAACATCTTACTTACTAGCTTAAAACAAAGAACTGTTTTTCATAATGTAATATTTCTGTATTATAAGTTTTGCTCATATTTTGGAGTATATTCTTGTTCTCATATCTTTCTTACGGAAGTTAATTTCGTCCTTTCTTTTTCAGTTTTACCAACAATGTGGTCTGGTTGAGCGTTCTATTGGCATTCTGGAGGACTATCTCAAAAGTCATCCAGATGAAGCAGATCTGGGTGTGATTGAAATGCTAGCGACAATACTCATGGAAAATAAAGCACATGAAAAAGCTCTTAATCATATTGAGCAAGCACACCTAGTTTACTGTTCAGGAAAAGAACTGCCATCGACTTTAGCAATTAAAGCAGGAATCTGCCATGTTCACGTTGGAAATATGGAGAAGGCAGAGGTATATTGCTTTTACTTTGTGACTTTTTTAATTGCTTATATTGATTAAAGATTATGTGCAGTTCATTCATCTTACTATGCTTTAGTATAATACCATAAGATCTGATACATTTATTCAATGTTTAGTTTATTGCTGATCATAATGATGGCATAAACCAATTTTATGTGTACTTTCCTGAATTTCGTTACCATGATATAGGGACCAAATATAGTGAAGTTTCCTTCTTTTTAAGGCTGAGGAAGTTGTTTTACAGGGTATTTACATACCTGTGAGCTTTGAAACTAGTGTCTACTAGTTATTGTCGTTGTTTATTTGTAGAGTACTGAAAGAGGTCCTCTAGGAAAACTGTTTTCAATTTCAGTACAAGCATTTGTGATGGTTGAGTGTGTATTTTCGGTATATGGATTGGAAATCTCAAAAATGTATCAAAGCAGTTGTGTTGTATGTGGATTTCAGGTCGCCTTAGAAAATATTTATTTTCAATCTTTTAGGTGTTTGATGCCTGGTTTTAGACGGATGCAGTAGCTGAAGGGTAGTTCGTTGAAAGCAAGTTCTATGAATACTGAAGACATGCATTAAAGTATATTGATCCTTTTTCTTTGTGTTAACTTCAACGAGTAGATTTTGTGTTTAAACTTTTAATGAGTAGAGTTTTTACTGTTTTGAGTCGTATAGGTGTATCTACCTAATATTTCTATTCATTATCTGGGTCTGATGTGTGGAGTCCTCTTTGTGTTCTCTTTAGTGCAAAATCTGATTTTTTTACTCCCTCCGTTCTGTTTTATTTGTCCTTTGGAGACTTTTGCACAAATATTAAGACAAAAAAATTTGACCATTACATTCCTAATTATGCCCTTCAATGTTGAGTCTTCCTAATGTGCTCTTCATTGTTGAAAAGCAAGACTCAAACTCAGTTGACCAGATTATCATCGTGGTTTTTGAATTGGGTTTCAACCAATTTTGATTTTGCTGTTGAGATAGAATGATAGTTACTCATTTGATAATTTTTGTTCTTGAAATAACCCCCCAAAATAATTCAAGTACAAAAGATAAAACTAGAAAATGTAACACTTGATAGCTACAAATCTAAGCATTTCATTTTTCTTCCTGCAAATCAAACAAGAAAAAATCAAACCCATAACACTAAAAATAAATCCAACAACAAAACACTTATCAGTTTTTCCGAACAACAAAGAACAAAAAATCTTCACTGGACTCAATATCCAAACAAGAGAGGAAGCCAAATAAAGTCAAGATTCAAAAATAAGAGTTGAAGAGGATGAATCTAACATGTCAGATTTTAGAAAGAATAAATAAAAGTAAGCCTTGAACATTCATACTCAGAAAAGCTTAGACTAAACCAGTGGAAGTGTATATAAACTTTTATAAACAATTGATAGATCTGGAAAAATGTACGAAATTCTATGTGAGAAAATAGGCGGTTATTTTCATCCTTGAGTAAGAAAAATCTGAAGTAGATTCAAAAGAAGAAGATAGAGAGAGGATAAAAGAAAGGAAAGAGAGAAAAAGATGAAATTAAAGAAAAGTAAGGAGAAAGAGATAAGAAAGGATTTGTGTGATGGTGAATCGGTGAATTATTGAGTTTTTTTATTATTTTAATGTTCGAGTAGTTAACAGCTTTTATTTTAATGTTTGAGTTTGACTGGTTAATGTTCTTGGGGGTATTTTTGGAAAATCAATAAACTTACTAAACATAGAAAGTGGACATTTATTTTGGAACAGCCGTTTTGAGTATAGTGGACTTTTATTTTGAAACGGAGGGAGTATTTTTTTTATGTACTTTTCTTTTGTTCAGCAATTTCTGCATCCTATATTCCTGTCATATGAGTTTGATTATCTGGGCATTCTTGTTCATCCTTTTATTATTTGGTCAAGGATCTGTTTTTCTTCTTAATTATCTTGGTTGGTTTTCCAAGCCTTGTTTGGTTATCAGTTATCACAGTTGAAATAGTAATTCATGGAAACTATTTAAGATCTTATCGAATTATTCTTTAACATCACTATTTCCATTCTGTTCTTAAACATGTTACTGTCTAAATACATGCACTGGCAAGTCGTGTTTTGTTGTAGTGATTTCCTTATGGATAATAATATGGCATTATCACTACTAGTTTCGTGTTTGTATTAACACGAATTTATTAAGGGTATTGTTTTGTGTGAAAATATAATTCTTATATCTATTTTGGATTTGGACCTTTTAGACTTGTTACTAAATATTCTTACATGGTTTCTAGATTCTCTTCAGTGTTCTGCGAGGAGAGGAAGAATATGATCATTCTGACTTGATAATGGAAGTTGCAGATACCTTTATGAGTCACGAGCATTTTGGTTCTGCATTAAAGTATTATTTGAAGCTGGAAGAAAATGCTGGAGTTGACGGTGTAAGAAAAATCATTTTATATTCGTATACCTTCTTGCTTAAGACTACAACGCAATGTATCTCATTGTAAATATG
Source organism: Hypseocharis bilobata (assembly GCA_036898025.1). Classification (NCBI taxonomy): domain Eukaryota; kingdom Viridiplantae; phylum Streptophyta; class Magnoliopsida; order Geraniales; family Geraniaceae; genus Hypseocharis; species Hypseocharis bilobata. The sequence continues at coordinate 14,134 of JAYMTT010000111.1, forward strand.
CGCCTTGTTTTACTGCATTTCTCATTGCTGCCTCACGATTAGCATAAACTGTAATTGTTGGAAATTTTCTTTTTATTGCATTACCCATCCAGTGAAATATAGATGGTCTGGTAGTGGTGGTATAGATCATGTATCATATCTAATGTGAGTTGCCATTTGTTTGGTCAAAGTGTAATAAGATACATGTCTTTCTTGGTAGGGAAGGCAAGGCCACAAGGCAAGATATTGAAAGAGAATGAGTGTATAATTACTTTCATCGTACAATAATTATGTTGATGAAAAAAAAAATAGTTTTTATCTGTTGCATTTATTATATTATGTATTATATCTGCAGTGTAAAATCAAACAAAAAAGACATATGCCAACAGTACAAGTCTCTTGTTAGGTGGATATGATTTTCTCAATTGTTACATATTCTCTTAATTGTGCTTCTGCATCAGAAGATAATAAACAACTATGAATATGACACTCTGGGACCACACTTTTATAGATTTTTTTACTTGTTACTAGATTTTTGATATTGTTGTTGTACATATTATTCTTCTTTTCCAACCCATGTATACTTGTTGACTGTAAATAGTACTTCTATCTTGAAGTTCTTGTCTCTAGCTGAAGCATTGTTGAAGCAAAAACTTATGTTTTTTTCTCTCATCAATTGATTAAAGTATATGCAGCTTTTATGTAATTTCATGGCAATAGCTAGGCACCATCTTGGCATCTGATAGAAATAAAATTGATCTTTGGGAGGCAGATCCAACCTGGAGCAGTGAAAAATGAGCAGAAAATAGCAAAAGGATTGAAACTGGAAAATGTACTCTTAAGATCTTGTTAGATGGCAAAAAGTTTCATAGATGCACCGTTAAAAGACTATTAAGCTTATACAATAACGGAAAGCACGAGCTACAACTTACAAGCACCTAGAGACTTGTGGATGATGTGAAATCGAAGACTCTGTTATTGGATGGAAAAAGTTTGTTAGATCTACTCTTAAAAGACTATTACATGATCTAGGAAGCAGAAATTATAAGCACCTTACTTGGGATTAGGGGGTTAAATTAATAGACAAATGCTGCAGTGTTCATAAGGAGCAGGTCTTAGGTTATTGAGTTACCGCAGAAAAATAAGACAGTTGAGGATTTAGGGTTAACGTTTTACGTGCTGGTTTATTCAGGGATGATAACTAATTTGAGGATAATTTATTGCTTGTATGTCTTTCCCTTCTAAATTGGTATATGACAACAAGTGATGCAGTAAGATAGAAAGGAGGTAAAAGAAGAGGAAAAGAATTGAAGAGAAAGACTTAAATCAAAACAGCTATCCAATCACTTTATATATCTATTAATGATATGCCCCTAAATATACCCTAAGCTGCTATAGCCCAAAGAGATTCAAGGAAGACGACCCTATCTCACAAAAGATGACATTAGTAAACTTACATGTTAGTCCCATAATTTCTTGTTGGAACTAGTAGCATAGCTATTATTTCCTCACTTCAGGAAACCAAAGGGACAAAAAGTGTTCAGTGCTTGATCTCATGCTAAGTAGTGATCCGACCCACATCGTCTGGTTGGCTTACAAGGCCTTGGTATATGCTATGGATTCTCTTTTGTCAAGCTGTTAAAGATCAATTGAATTCGGAGAATATGTGAGATTTAGCATTTAATAAAAGGTGTTCATGTTCTTATATTTTGTCAGTGGAATCAAAAGCTTTGTGTACAACATACTTTCAGAGCATTTAACATATGGAGTGATTGACTCTTTCTGGCCTTTTTCCTGACAGGGTCTTTTACATCTTAAAATTGCCAAGGCTTACTTAGCCTTGAATGAAAGAGTAGAAGCAATTTCGTTCTTCAACAGAGGTAAGACAATTGCTCAAGATAACATGTTTCTATGAAATAAAGAGTTTGAATTAACTTTTTGGAACAAATGAAATGTTATTGTCTTCTTGTGCGTTCATAGTGATATTGTTTGTGTCAAGCTCATAATATAAACTATGTATGTTATCAAAGAAAAAAAAAGTTGGATGTGGTGGGCTCTGTCAGTCAAGCAAATATGCCTAGTTAGCCAATAATGCTTATTCATTGGTGATTTAAAATTTGGAGTGATATCCGTAAGCATGATAAACTTGTCTTCTATGAAGTTTTATTTTCTTAAGATTTATTTTATTTTATTTCTTCTTATAAGATTCATTTTTTTTTCAAATGAGGTGGAATTTTTATACTAAACAGAATAGTAAAGAGTAATATCTTAATAATTTTTAGCACACTAGTTTTATGCCATTCTAGAGAATGATAGATCTTTATGATGGTGCCTTAATATAAACTAACAAATTGTGCATTTTACTGGTATTTGTTTAATCAATCCTTGCAAATATAATTAGTTTGATTTTTTCCAACAATGTAAAAAGCTGTCGTGGAACAATTTGGGGCATGGCATTTCTTCTTGATGTTCCCCTTTCACAAACCATAACCAGATGCCTTCTAGGCGACTTAGCAGATACCTTTTTTCTTTTGAACTCAAAATACTGATAAATTTATTTAACAAGATTTCTATACATGCTGAAGATAGTCTGTTTGTATGCAATAACAAATATATCATGTGCTTGATTAAGTATCATATGAGGCATGAAGTGGTTTACCATAGCAGTTCAAAAATCATTGTAGTTTTATTTTTATTTCATCTCTTATGCTTAATACTTCCAATGTCCCACAAGAACTATCCACTGTGCTTAAAAGGGATATCTCACGATAACTATTCACTTTCTTTATTTTATTATCAATTATAGTTAGTTTTCCAGTAATTTCCTTTAAACTCGTTAATTATAACCACTTAGAATAGTCAGAAGGGTACAAGTGGTAGTCACTAACAAGATTATCTTCAGTATACATATACAGAAAGGAGAATTGATTTCCACCCTCTATTCCTTGTTTGGCAAATTTTGAGCGGTTACCGGTTAGTAAAGATAACTAACTGAACTAACCGAAATAACCGGTTAGTAAATATACAGAAGGGAGAATCGATTTCCACCCTCTAATCCATGGTGTGGAGGCCCTTGGCCATGTGTTGAAGCATAGAACATACTAGAGGGTGTGAAGACATATGTCTCCACATGTCAAATAGGTAAATGGTTATACATTGACTAAGCATATATGCAGTCCCTATATATAGCCTAGTTCTGAAAACATAAGCTATATGAGTCCAAATACACACAGAAAACTAAGCATCTGTTATCATATCATTTTCCGCAAATTTGGTCATTCCCAATTCTGCAAAAATTCTTCATTCCACTCTGTAAATGCACGCTTTCGTAGAGCAACTATTAAGCGTATCCTGGAGAGGAGAATATGTATCAAAGTAATCAACACCTTGTTTTTGTTTATAGCTTTTGGCTACCAAATGGGCTTTGTATTTTTCAAGTGAACCATCTGGTTTCAGTTTTTTCTTAAAGATCCAATTACACCTTATTGGTTTTGTTTTTGGAGGTATATCTACATAATCCAACTATGATGAGTAGACGAGTTCCCTATATATTCTTGTTCACATGTATCTTTTAAGTTGCATTATAGAGCTATCAGCAACTGAATATAGTCTTGACTTTCAATTCAGCTTTAGACATAGTTGAAGACAACATTGATGCACGATTAACTTTAGCTTCCCTCCTCCTTGAAGAATCTAAAGAAGATGAAGCTATTTTGTTGCTATCTGCTCCAGAAAATTCAGGTGATTTTATTTGATAATTTATATGCATGACCTTGTATTGTTTCAGCAACTGTAATGCTCAAGAAGGTCATGGGGCTAGCTAATCATACTAGTTATGGACTTATGATGTCTTAATTTTAGCCATGCCGACATTTTATGCTATTATATTGTCTATCCTTAATGATGTAATTTGCTGGTCATGTAATTAATTTGAAGTTGAGGGTCATATCTATGTTAATCCTGAGTTGACTTCTCACACATTTTTTTAGAAAATTCGGATAAATCCAAACCATGGTGGGTTAACGAAAAAGTAAAACTGAAGCTTGGTGAAATTTATAGAGTGAAGGGGATGCTTGAGAAGTTTGTAGCTGCAATTTTTCCCTTGGTTCGAGAGTCTCTTTACATTGAAGGTCTTCAGCAGCAAAAGGTGGTAGGAAACCTGAGCATGTTTGTGTGCACAAGGGCCTTCTGAATTTGTTCAAGTAGACTATGTATTAAGTATTGGAATGATAGAAGATGTTTAAAATTTGGTTAATAATTCTAAAAGCTTTAGGATTATGTGTAAATAATTCTTTGGCATTCAACAGCTGTTGCCTTCATTGAACTCTGGTTGGCCGTCGTAGGAAACTGCTGTCATTCATTATTTTGGTTAATAGTTGTGTCCAACTTTTTCTAACGGAACATTGTCACTTCAAGCATGAAGCTCATAATTGTTTTATCATGCAGGTTAGAAGCCTATATATACTCAGGATACGTGGTACAAGAGGATTTTCGCTTAGAATCTGAAACTTTGTGGTTGGCAAGTGAATAATGAAAGATCTATTAAGAATTGAAAAAGTGTCCAGATCACGTGAGTATACACACATGTAGTTGTAGGTCAGCCTGTGTCCATATATGGACTTGTTCAGATAACATACCGATTATTCGTAGCGTACATTTCCAGTGAAATCATATCGGTAAATTATAATAGTTGTGAGCTGTATCTTGAATGTTCTACTTTGAAGATATCTATCTATTATAGAAAACTTAATGTTCTCTAAAAATATAACATTGAGGTTGAATTTCATGACTTGATTAAAACTAATGAGGTTCTAGTTCATATCTGTTTTCTGCTGTTTACATGGAAAGTCTTAAAAATATTTTACATTGTGAACAATGTAATTTAGTATTATTTGTATCATATTTGATTCCCATGCTCAATACATTTGAAGCACCTGTAGTTAGTACTGTGCATTTCTCCTTTTCCTTTTCTCTGTTCATTATAGTTCCATCTGTAATTTTTGGATAAAATCTTTTGACATCACCATAGACTTCTAACATTTTTTAACTTAACCCTTACAATAAAAATCTATTTTTCTACTCCATTACACAAATAATTTCAACCGTTTTTCATAGATAAACGATAAAATTATCAAGTCAATGTTGTTATAATGAATCATAAAAGACAATGTAACTCCTGAGTGATTATAATTAAAATTTGGGTTAATTTTACAATGACTTATCTTATTTTGGGCTATTTTTATTTTGAAAGTTGTCATGGTTGAGTCTTATACGTTTCAAAATTTGCACGATTAGTGTTTTCTTCACACTCCGTCCAATCATATGATTTTAATTGATCGTCCGTCGACCGTTATTGTTAATTATTTTATTATTTCTTTTCTTCTTTCACCATTTTTTTATTTTTTTCTTTTCATTTTCATTTTTTTCCTTTCTTCTTTTTTTCTTATTTTTTTTTTGTCTTCTTCTTCTTCTGCTTCGCCACCAAACCCTTGCCTCCGCCGGCTTTCGCTGTGGTCGCTGCTGCCACAACAGCCCAGCACCGTCCACCTCCTCCTCCTTCCTCTCCAGTCTCCTTCGGTGGCGAATCTGCTCC
>JAYMTT010000112.1:0-19608 GCA_036898025.1 Hypseocharis bilobata
TGCGTGTGAAAAATAATAGCATAGTATACTAGTATGAAGAGGTGAAATTATTCAGGAAACCAAACAGCTCGGAACAATTCATTGAATGATTCATGCATGTGAACCAATCACCACCTCAACCGCAATGACCACCATTTTGTTCAATGACAAAGTCACCAAACCACTAGCCTCCCCCTAACTATATTAATAATCACCAGCACAGCTCAAAAAGAGATCTATCAACCCTCCCAATACAGCAATACTACAACCTTCACCTCCAAGACTATGTGAATAGTACCAAAAGTCCTTCAACAATAATCATCGTTTATAGCTTCACCTTTATCTAAACACCATACCAACACTACCAGGCCTTGATTTTCGTTATCTAAAGGCATATATTTTTCAATTATTCTTCTCTCATCTGTGTAAATAGTTACCTGATAAGCACACCAACAACAACAACCACAACAACGAACAATGTACATAAAAATAAGGAGCAAGTAGACCCTGATATAGTAACTGAAAATGGAATCTTAAGTCGACAGAGGTGGAAATAGATATCTGAAGAAGAACATATGGTAAAGTTGAAAATGATATATAATATACTCGCCTCTTCTTTTTGGAAGGAGCTTTGTTTGCAAGTCTGGCTGTCTGTACAGCAGCATCTGCAGATGCAGCTTCAGGAGTTGCTCGTAAAACCTCACATATGAGTTGTTGGCATTCACTCTTTTACCACATGACAAAAGAATATAAGTCAAAAGATAAAATCTAATGTGATCTCTTAAAATCATATGTATGCCTACAACAAAAGAAAAAAAAACTCTTCTGCTCGGGTTTCAACAATTAATGGGTACCTGTAAGACTGTCAAGGAAAATCCAATACTGTAACCTCCAGTGACTTGAGATGGTTCAGAATCGGGGCTCCAATTTACATCTGTTGGCAAAGAACTTGAAGCATACATGTCACCTTGCTGACCAGATTTTGATTCCAGGAGTTCTCCAACAACAACATGATTCTCTGGACAATTAAATACATGATATTTAGTTTCAACATTTTGAAAGATTGGAAGGAAAAATTGCATAGTGACTCACCAAATATGCGAACAATATTATCTAAAATGGAATCAAGAAGCTCTTTTGTGGCAATTTGTGCTTTTCCTGTTGGAGCCATCATGTGCGAGACAGGGCTTACAGCCAATAGAGTCCCTGCTGGAGATATCCCATTTTGACGTTTTTGTTTCGGCAACTGATAGCTTTCAAAATGTCCTTTCACTAAATGGAGACCAGTAATAGAAGTTTGGGCAACCTGACCAATGCCAGACCTTGAAGAGTTAACAAACTCTGCATGAGCTTTAATCTTGGATGTGATAATCTCATGAATTGTGGGTCGCAATCTTTGGCTGTTATAGAATAAATTTAAATAATTTAATTAAAAAAATGATGAAAATTCTATGACTTAAAAAAATCACATGACAATTTAAAATACTAGGTAATCTGTCTATTTAATTGGAATGCAGTTCAAACAAAATTAGCAAAACTCTAATCATTTAGAGATCATAAAAATTTAAACCCAGTTCCATTCAACTCTGCCACAAGTTTCACAGCATGAATAAACAGGAAAGCCCTGAGAAAATAACAAACAAATTATAGGACCAGCTATTCCGAGACTGCCCATAAATACAACATGGTTTCTAAGCTGTCACTCCATAGTCATGAACCATTAAATAGTTAAAGAGTACCACAAAGCTTTTGCGGTCATTTAACATTAATATCACACAACAAAATATACTAAAGCCTGAAAGCACAATTAAGACATATATACTGCATAGAGCACTTCTTAATGCTGTAAGTAGTTCTAGCTTTGAACATGTATGAAGACAAAATATCATAAGAATAAATGGAAAGAACAAGCTTCAAGTTGCATGGCTTCAAATCTAATTTCTAAGGGAAAAAAATGTAAATCATTTAGCGTTTTATGCTATCTAGACACTGCTAATTATTTCTACAAACATACAACATAACTAAGAATGAGATGCCATCCCTCTCGGAAGATTTTTTTTCTTCTTACATAATTGGTGGAAGTAATAACAGGCAGGTAACTAGACATGACTAAAATACCAACTACTAAGTACTAGAATGGACAACCTATAGGCTAGGTAGTAATGATAAGAAAAAATTCCAACTACTGCTAGAACTACTAGAAAACTCCAGACAATTAAATTACGAGAAAAAACCTCTTCTGCAGGACTGCAGAAAATTGTAGTATGCCACTTACCATGAGAATGCCAAAAGCTAAAACTTCACAATTTAAACCAATTTAACCCTAAGCTCACAAAACTGGAATTATAAAACCATATAAGATTTGTCTTCATCAAACATTGTACATAGACCCCACAATAAAAATCCTCAAAACTGCCAAAGATAGTAACGCAAGCTCTCTTCCATGACTGCATCAATAATGCTTCCACAATCATAATAAGCAGTTTATACTTCAGAAATCATTTCTCTTCTTTGTTTCTTAACAATCTTATAGAAATAAAAATTGATGACAGTGACTTGCGGGTAAGCGCTGATTGTTTCCTGACCCAGAGATACAATAATTGGGTGGATTTAGTGATCAATTAATGCAATTCATTTGTATGTATTAAACTGAGGAATAGATCCAAATTTTGGATCAGTCAGGTTATGTTGAGAGGGGTGACTGGGTGACATTCCTAGCTTATAATAATATTAAACACCAAATGTTTCTGCATGTCCATACCAGACGATAAAAGCCATAAACAGTCACATATTAGACCATAAAAGGGGATACAAGATAAAGAAATACTGTAAATGTATAGCTTGTACGCGCAAGTTGAGACAATTACTGGCATGCACCCTTAAAAGGACTAGAATCATTCTAAAAAGGCATCCTGAACAAATCAAATTAACTCTCAGATGAAACTAAACAGGTATCAGCTAGAGAACAAACCATATCATAGCACCAGCAGCTGCAATTTTGCCAAGCATGGAGAGACACTCAACCAAGGTCTGTAGATATTTCACATGAAGTGGAGCATCACTCTTTTTCATTGTTTCCTATATCCAAGTGCAAAATCCAGAAATTCAGTCAAGGAGAGAAAAAACAATAGAAAGTTAATGAGTGACTAGTTTAGAACAGTGTTCATACAACAAATTCATCTGGAGTGGAATTTGAAAGCCATGTTGGAATTTGACGAGATGCGATTTTGATTTGGTTACCATCACCACCATTGACCCTTATTTGTCCATCTGATGTGGCTTCATCATGTGGTTCAGAAGCACTTTCCTCATCAAGGCCATCAAAAGATGATCTGAAAAGCACATTCACATATAAATTTACAGAAGAGAAGGAACAGTTCAAATTACTGACAATATCTTAATCAATCTCTGGTATATCTATGCAAGTTGACAATGTTTAATGCTGACTGAAAGACTTAATATCCATTCTGTACATTGACATCATTATTACAACCATATGGCCAATGGGGAAGTGGAATAAGTTTCGAAAAAGGCTTATAATTCTAGAACAACTATTAACTAGCAGAAAAGGAGGCATCAATTACTATCTTCACACATTTTTATGAACTAGTGGTTATCTCCTTTCTGATAAATAATCGAGCAAGATACCCCATTCCTTAACCCGCTCAAAACTAACACTCTAGTTCCAGGAGACTCTTTTTGCTTGAAACTGAAAAACCACTCAAACAAGAAAATTTCCTAGTATTAACTCATCACTATAAGTAACCTTGACTTAAATTCTAAACCAAACAGTACCAGAGAACACCATACAAAGCTTCAAGAGAACAAATGAAATATGCTAACCAATTTCTCAATTTAAAAAAGTGAAAGATATCTGAAGGATCATAGGAGAACCATAGTTGAGAAGACTTGTCCAATCTTACCCTCCATCAACAGAACCAGGCCTATATGATACATCTCCAAGACCATGGGTACCAAGCTGATTGTCAGCTTTCAGTTGTCTGGTTCTTCGAGACAGGGATTGTGAAGCATTCATTGAAAAGGCAACAGCTGTGGCGGTAGGGATTTCATCATCTCTTTCATGTGTGAAGGTGACTGAACTGCAGAAAATGATAAATTTAGGGGCAATATATCATGTAAAAGAACTAGCTTTCCAATTAAACAGCCCACAATCTGATTGAAATTATCTAAACTCTGAAGTAATTTTTTCAGTCACGTAACCAGATTTGTTTACTCTTAACAGAACTAACTTTCCAATGAAACAGCTCACGTTCTGATTGAAATGATATAAACCTTTAAATACTTTTTTCAGTGAAACTGAACTCTAAAGTCCTAGTCAGGGGCGGATACAGGATTTTTGACCAATGAGTGCTGCAAATAGTGTTTGATATCCTCGAACTTTAATAAGAAATTAAAAGGTAAATTATTGATATGCTTTAGATAGTAGTATGTCAAGCCAAAAAGGTAAGTAATATAGATAGAATGAGAATCAATTAGACTAGCTTCACAAAACCCTCACAAGCATATGGTAAAAATGCCCAAAAGCTAGGTACCATCTCATAACCCCAACAGGAAAACAAAATTAAAATAATAAACAACGAAGAATCAATTTATAGTTCATAATTGAAATATTAAGCTAAAAAAGAATACCTGAATTCACCCTTGTTGTAAAGGTGTGCATGCAAATCCTCCAAGACGCTATAAAAAAGGTTTCCACGCAACTTTGTCAGCTCAGATCGGACATCTTGAAGAGCACCAACCTGGGCCAAACTAATTAGAATTATTATAACGCATGCATAGCACCTAAAAGATGTGAAATATTTCTAGACTCCCTCAATGCTAGTGCAAAATAGAAAAAAAGAAATAATAATAATAATAATAAAAGAAGAGAAAAAGAAAGAAAGAAAAGACTACTTAGAGGCAAATAAGTATGTCGACGTTTCACCAGATCTTCTTATAGAAAATAAAAAATAAAAAGGTTTCACCAGATCTTCTAAAGATATGAGCAGTTTACAATTCAAAGACGATTCTTCCTGTCCAAAAGCTTTAAATTGATAAATCATTTCAAAGATGGGTTATGGACAGAATCAGTAAGATCTATCCTCAACTAAGTAGGGCCAAAAACTTTAATATTACATAATAAGTATGGCATAGCGCCTTAACACCACAAGTACTATACAAATGTGTCAAGAACCAAGATATTAATACAACTTGTTAATATAATGCAAGTTGCAACATTTTTTAGTAATAACTGATCAAATTTAGGTAATGAAGGTAAATAAGTTTGATGGAAGTATCACCAAAAATCAATAAAACAGTATAACTACTCCTTTCTGACATTCTAAAAGAGCAACATCACAAAAAGTTGAACAACCTACCGTTTGAAGGCCTTCTCGCTCAAGCATCAAGGTTGATTGAGCATGCAATTGAACAGCAGCATAAAACTGCTTTTCAGAGATGAGCTTCTCAATTCGAGCTGGAACCTGAATCACATTTCCAACAGACAAGATGATAAATATTCATAGATATCACCGTTGTTGACTTGTTGAATGCAGATAATTATATTCAGAGCAGCAGTAACTCTAATAGTTAAGTGATAAGTGGTCATACACGCATCCATACAGACAGATATACCTAATGCAATACATAATTGTGGTGCTAACATGGCATTTGAACAGGGAAGGTATATGTCAAGTGTTTAAATTTCAAACCAAAACCATAGATTTGAATTAAATATGGTCTAGATGCTGGAATAAAAATAGACAAACCTTGGCTATGCCCTCAATTTGATCTAGCAAGGAAATAATATGACGCAATGTAACCGACCGATACCATAACTGATGCAATTGCTTATTACGGGCACCAAGACGTTTCTTTGCCTCGGCCAAATCAATCTTTAAGACAGCAATACTTTGAGCAGATTCACTGAACAACCGCAAGATCTAAAGGGCAAGAAATAAATAGTTAATTTCATAATTTTAGTGCCAATGCTTATTCTTCATTTCATTTAAGAAAACAGGGCAAACCAACATGTAAAGGCTACTTTGTGATATTAAGTACTTTAGCATATATATATAAAGAAGTACATAGACGAGGACAAGATGTCCTCAACAAAAAGTAAAACAAAAAGGAAAGACTACAGCAAAGCAGCCATCCAATCCCTTCGAATATCTACTAAATAAACCTGAAGTAGTAGCCCAAAGAGATGTAAGGAAAACAACCCTATCCCACCAAAGATTGACTGTAGTAAACTGATCCCAAAAAATTCTGTGATTCCTCTCTTGCCAAAGAACACCCAAGATTGCAAATTAAGCACACTGCAACAAAACCTTCCCCCTCTCCTACAGCCAAAACCCACATACTTAATGCATAACAATCTATAACTGAAGATGGGCAGATTTCCATGCTTCCCCAGTTAACCAAAACAATTTCAACCATAAAAACCTGGCTGCCTTGCAGTGTAGGAACAGTTGCCTATTTGTTTCACTAGAACTCTTAAACATCACAAAAGATCAGGGCTAATAGTTTTGTTTGGTCTCCGCTCCTGTAGCAAATCAATTGTACTAATTCTGTTCAAGACCAAAGTCGAGTGAAAGCTTTGACCTTGAAAGAATGCAAGCCTTCCAAATAAAATTAACCAAAGGAAAGTGAAGGGCAGATTCAGATTTTAAAAGATGACTGAGGAAAGATTTACAAGAAATATCTTAATTATTTTCAGTCTTTTCTCATATTGTTGATTAATTTTATTTTTGCCGAAGAGCTTTGGGAATACATACTATGGGAGTTATATTTGCTTTGTTCATACAAGTTATGAATTCATGCTTTTGTGGACTTGGATTTAATGCCAGATTGTGGAATTGTTAGGAGGTTATTTCTATGTTACCTTTGCAACCTTCGGTATGGCAGTCCGGGATGCCTTCAGTTACTATTCGATTTCAAATATGCTATGCTTATAAGAATGAATTGTTTTTCATGAAATGATCCAGTTGGTCACTACTCTTTGTTTTTGGTTTACCAATGTTTGCAGTGCAACTTCTGTATTCTCTAACTGATATTTTCTAACATTACGTTTTTTGGTTTTTTTTTTTTTTGTTTTTTTTGTTTTTGGATATCTGGATTTTCGCCAGGCCTAACATGGTAAGATAACCTACTCATTTGACCTTATGGTTTTGAATAGATGTGTAATTCAAGTGGTGGGATGATTTTCTTTTTTTCTTGTCCGTTCGCTTATGAGTTACCATTTTTTTTCCAGATCACACTTATGGGATTCATGTTCTTAGTCACCTCTGCACTTCTTGGTTATGTGAGTATAATATTCTTTGCTTTTGTATTCTGGATTTCATTTCTTTCCTCTTTAAATCCTAAGTTGTTTATTTATTTATTTTATTAACATCAATGATGTTTGCATTTCGCAGTACTTGATAATTAGTAGCATGATAGATTGGAAACTTAAGCGACATAGATTAACTTAAAATATGCCCAACCCGGATGGTGAAATTATAAACTAAAGCTTTAAAAATCTTACCCTGAAGCTGCTGACTTAAAGTTTCATTTTGGCTTATAAATATTATCTAATGGCCTTTGTTTGGAGCCTATCTATACCACTATGAGAATGTGGACATTAATAAAAAATAATATAGTAAGTCCTTATTTAGAATAAAATGAGTCAACGAAGAACGAGTTGTATCATTTCCCATAAATTTTATGGAAGTTTGGTAGTTTCAAGTATTTTTAATCTGGCCCGATCTTCTATGACATATTAAGGGTAAGCATATTATATGTGTGCAATTTAAAAATTGCAATACACAATAGTTATTTAAATGATAAGATTACGATATGTACTTAAAATTGGTTAGGTAATCTCAGCATATTCTTGAAACTTTTAGCCCATTGAATGAGAGGGGATTGGAGGGGAATCAGAGCAAGGGCTTTGGTAATAATAATCCCCTCCCTTTACTTGGATAGTTCAGGAGGAATTTAAAGGAATGCACTAATTCTTCCATCTCCCTTTGTGCCCAAATTGTGCAATTCTTCCAATTGAGAAGGAAGGAACGAGCTTCACTATAAAAATTTAGAATCCCGATACTCTGCCTCCTACTCAATGATAAAATAAGCCAAAAAAAGCTGAATTAAGCACCGGCTTGTTATAGTTGAATGGTTAAATTCTGCTGTATAGAACTTACATTCTAGCTTTTTACAGGCTAGAGCATTAGAAAAAGAGAGGCAAGAATAGCCATATCAAATTTTTTTTTATTGAGTTATTTTTTTATTAGTTATAAAGAACAAGTCTCCTCCATATCTACTACTTTAGCCAAACATGGAATTTCAAATAAATGGAGGGAGACTGCCATCTCCTGTCTTTTAACCTCTGTTATATCCAAAATGACATTTTTTTTGGTGCCTTGCAAGTATAGAAATCAAATAATTTTTGTTAGGAAGCTATGCATCTTCATCTATTCAATATGGCATGGCAAACTTTGATTTTATTTATTTATTTTTTTTTTTGTTATATCCCTTTTCAGCTGACTTGTGTTTCAGATCTACCCACCTTTGAGTTCTTGTTTATATTTGTGTTTCAGATATACTCCCCTCACTTGGATTCACCTCCACCAAGATGGGTTCATTTTGCACATGGGTTACTCTTATTTTTATATCAGGTTTGGTTCTAAATCTTACAAAGAATAAAGTCGTCTGCTTCTTCTCCTGTTTTTGTGCTAATGCATTATATTGTATTTTTGTATTTCTGGGGTCTCTTTTCCTCGTCAAAAGCTTGACCTTTTCTGCTGGAAAGAAGAAAGATTAATCTTTATAAGATACTAGCATTTACGCATGATTTTCTTATATTTTCTTATTTTTAGTTTTATGTAATTATTTATATTAGTAGATGGGTTTATATCTCCTTGTTTTTCTCTTGATTCATTATGCGACTGTGTGCGCCTCTCTTAAGCAGCAGTTAATGTATGAGTCAGTAAGTTGGTCGCAGAAGTCAATGCTATTTTCTTGATAATGTCTCGTTACTATGTCCTTCTCAACTTTGTAGGGAAAATTTAGTAACAAATAATTTTGACTATCCTGGATAACTTCGCTAATTTTCCGACATTTAACTTCTATCACTGTCTTTGTTTTAACTTCATAATCTGGTAATTATTTTTATTTTTCCTTCTCTTGTGGGCTTTAATTTCTTTCATTTAAGATTGCGGATATTGGCATTTATTATTATTATTATTATTGTTATTATTTCTAACTTTTCTTATGTGCTAGACCTTTGATGCTGTTGATGGGAAGCAAGCACGACGGACAAATTCCTCTAGTCCTTTGGGAGAGCTTTTTGACCATGGTGAATTCCATATATTTTGTCCTGTCAATAGTATTACTATATTGTATTATTGCTGAATACTGATGCGATATGCTTATTGGCATTTCTGATAATTGCAGGATGCGATGCCCTTGCATGTGCTGTATGTATTTTCTATCTTTAACTGTCTTGGTGTAGACCTGATATATGTTATTGCCTCAAGCTTCAGTATTTGTTTATGATGATTTGCAGTTTGAAACGTTGGCTTTTGGGAGCACTGCCATGTGCGGAAGAAGTACATTCTGGTTCTGGGTAATTTCAGCTGTTCCATTTTACTGCGCAACATGGGAACAGTGAGTGATCCAAAGTCTGATAACTAGGAAGCTATATGATTTCCAAGAAGTTATGTTGAATTATTTGCACACTTGAGAAATTTTTATTAGAATGCTTGCAGAAGGAGCATGTTTTGCTCTTCTATCTGGAAGCAAGGAACTACTTTTCGTACTTGTAATGTGGCTTTATTTTTGTCCTGCCTGTCTGCGTGAACTGTTGTTCGAGCTTATTTCTGATGTATTCTGGGCATAAGTTCTCATTGCCATTGTTTTGTTATACATTGTATTATCTGAAAATTAAAAACCATATAAGCATCATTAATATTTGCTTCCTTTCATCAGCTTTTTCACCAACACCCTTATTCTACCGGCAGTTAATGGACCTACAGAGGGTCTCATGCTGATATATGTGGCGCATTTTTTTACAGCTATTGTTGGTATGATCCTGTTTCTCCTTGTGTGCTTTTCTCACTTCTGAAACTTCTTTTAACATATAATGCCTATATATGCTGTTAACTTTTTGTTTGCTTTCCTTTTCTTTGCTAATTTTACTTTGGGTAGTAAAGCAAGTTTTTTATTTTTAGGTGCTGAATGGTGGGTCCAGCTCGTTGGAAAGTCTTTTCCCTTTTTGAGTTGGGTGCCATTTCTAAGTGGTAAGTTTGTCAATAGTATAGCTGATAACCTATTTAAACTCACCAAATTGACACTGAATGAAGTATGAAATCTGTGTCTCTAAAGTTGGAAAGCACCATTCTTTTTCTGTAGGAGACTATTTGCTAAATCTATTTCTAGTAACTCTTGTATTGATTTGTGATTTATCAGTGTTCTAATGGTTCATTTACTTCAAAATTAGTTCATCTCAAAAATTGAAAAAAGAAAGAAAAACGTTGAAATTTGTTTTTACTATTACTAATACCTTATTGTTATTGTTTTCACTTGTTTGTTGGATATTTGCTTCTACTGTCCTTGCTCAGTTCTTTTACAAGTAGCCCTAACTTTTCATATTTACAGTTGATAGCCTAAGATTTGAGTCTTGTTTCACTTTTTTTCACTTCAGAAATCCAAACATACAGAGCTGTGCTGTTTTTTATGATAGCTTTTGGTGTTATACCAACAGTCACATTCAAGTAAGTTTCTACATCCAAAATGGTTGGAATTTAATAGAGGGTATCTTTTTACTCCTATTAAGTTTCTGATGGATTACAGTGATGTGAGGAGGGTTTTGCAGTATTGAACATATGTTAAAAACAAATAGTAAATGTTAGAAGTACACTGTCATCCTCATTCTTGGTGTTTTGATTTCACTCTGGATATTATTGTCTATATAGTTCACCTGTGCCCAAATGGTTGGCAAGAAAGGCCCTCTAGAAACTTCAACAATCAAAATGCATTTCATATTAGGTCTCTTAGCCGGTTATAATTGAAAAAAGACCAGTATTATTTCACCAGCTCGCATCTATGAACTCAAAACTATTATTATTCACTTTTTTTCCCTGCAGTGTTATGAATGTCCATATGGTTGTTCAGGCAAGGAAAGGAAGCATGCTACTGGCATTAGCAATGGTAATTCTAAAATCCATTAATCATTTGTCTCCTATTCCTAATTCCATTTCTTGAGTAACAGATTTTTTTTGTTGTTTGTTGTCAGCTTTACCCTTTTGCTGTGCTCATGGGAGGAGTGCTAGTGTGGTATGCTTGAAGCTCTGCTACTTCTTACACATGTTTTGACTTTTAATTTGCTTGTTGGTCTTATATGGGATATCCTTTCTTATGCAGGGATTATTTGTCTCCATCTGATCTTATGGGGAACTATATACATTTAGTTGTAGTTGGAACTGGACTTGCATTTGGGTTTCTTGTGGTAAGATATGCATGTTAATATTACTGCATAATTTAGTTTTATGACCATGTTAAGAACATTGGAATTGGTTTTCTGAAAATTAATAGCGGTTATTCAAAACGATATACTTGTTACCTCGGGGGAAGGGGTGTGGTTGGGGAAACATTTATTTTCTCTGCTGCGTTGTACTAAGAGAAACGTTCAATTTCAATTTGAACCGATTCTAGTGTTTGGCTTGCATTTTGTGACATTATACTTTCATGGCAATGTTAGTTGGACACCGAACCTTTTGCAGTAAAATGTTTTGTGATGAATTGGGAGTTATTTTTAATTGTGTTATGTTTCTGGCATAGTAAAAAACTCTTCACATCATAATCCAATTTGTGCATTGTGTGACTTTTCCAACTTTTATTTTAATAGCGAACTTAAAAGTGAAGCAGAAAAATTCAGGAAAATACTACTGATGTAGGGGCTTTGCCCGTTCATCACTCATAAAAAGAGAGAAGAAAAAAAAAACTTGGCAATTAGTTTATGACACGGTAGCAGCTGCATTATGGTACAAATTCAATTTTATTAATGTCTACGTAGTTATATGTTGGGATAAACTGTGGTATGGGTCCTGAGACAATAGGTGTTTAAAAGTACTAATTGTTGATACACTAGTGTTATCAGCAGTCTGCATAGTCTGGTTGCTCGAGGAGTTCAATTATTGACAAGTCTCGGGCATTTAGCTACACTATGTTGATGCATCAAGAGACGAACCTGAACCATTACCACCTTTCAACAAATTCAAAATTAGCGATAACGAATCTGAAAGTTTGTCAATCAGTTGAATACTTTACGAATGTCGTGGTGGCACAACAATCAAATATTTAGGGCATATTTTAAGGGGAAAAACGATCGAAGGAGTTCGTAAATATGTGGCGACAACCAGGAGTAGTATTATGATTTTAAAGATATCATTGCATGACACCAAATCTTCCCCTTTTGAGGTGGCTATCTCAAATCTTGCAGTTGGTGAATTTTTGTCTCAATTATAAAGAGTGTTTATGCGTGTCTGATATCCATTGGGCAACCCATGTTCTGGTATTGTGGTGTATATAATACTTGGTTGTTATGCTTTAGCTCTTTTGTCCTCTCATCTTAGCTACTGTTGCACTGCAATATATTATTTCTTTTCCCAAGTCCAAGGTGGTACACTATATAATTCCTTATTCATTGTGCTAAAGGGAGCTTGCCTTGACAGGGAAGGATGATTCTAGCTCACTTATGTGATGAACCCAAGGGATTGAAAACTAACATGTGTATGGTATGTTCATTCTTATACCTGCCAGTTTCAGAACGTTTTTTGTTGGTTTGTTTGAGTAATATGTTACTTTGTTATGTTTTCCTTTGAAGTGGCAATTCTTGTGTTGGATGTTTGTAATTACACTGGGATCTACTGGGAGTACTGTGATATCTTGTAACCTGTGTGTTTAAATCTGGACTGGTCATTAAGCTAGTAGACTCTGCAGTTCCCGAGTCAGCTGCTTAATTTGACTGGGTTATAGATTGATGACATCAGCATGATTTCATATAATTCTAAATAGAAATATGAATATATAAAGAAACACAGAAGAAAATAGTTCAGTTTTAAATCGAAATATGAATATATAGAGAAACTCAGAGGAAATTAGCAGAAAAGATTAAGGGAAGGGGAATGAAAATTTTAAAATTTTAGTTCAACGAACTCACTAGGCCACCTTTTCTTTACCTGGTTATTCATGGTTTTGACCTACCATATTTAAGGGTTGTGGATGCTGGTCTGGTCCAGTTTCACAACACTGGTAAGAACTGGATTAGGTGGTGTACTGATGGGAGTTTTTAATTGACCCTAGGACTTTAAACATGAATAGAGAGAGCTCCGTGTTGTTGTATGAATACCATGTTTTCCCAATTAAAACCCATATAAAACCAGTGTGAATTTGGTAACTTGAGTACTTGTCTGCTAGATGTTTGATCAAATTATATATGATAGATCGAGTTCCAGCCTAAACTGATGCAGTCTTTTGGTAAGCTATATAGCAGACTGGCATGATATGACATGAACAAGGTAGTATGTCCTGCAAATATGCTGGAAACGAATATCCAGATAATAAGAAAGGATGCTTGCTCATTTCTTGTTTTTATTTATTTGTTTAGTTAGTAATGAAATTAGATCCACCATTCCATCCATTAAATAAGGTGCCCAAGTCTTTTCTTTAAAAGTACGACACTACTTTATTTATAATTTTGATAATTTTTAACTTTAACTTGTCAATTTTATGTCATTGTACATTTTCCTCTAATTTTTACGGTTTTCAGTCATAAATTTTTGAAGTGTTGATAACACAACATGGTTTACATAAGAGTGTTTTTGGTGAAAACTGAACTGCAAACTTTTATGTATTGTTCTGTGCAGTCATTATTGTATCTACCCTTTGCTATTGCAAATGCACTCACAGCCAGACTGAATGACGGGTATTTTGCTGTCCAATTCTACTTACTGTACTTATTTTACATCTATTCTAAACTCCAAGGGACTTTTTCATCTTATGAAGTCCTGCTTACCTTCCGTTGCAGAGTTCCTTTAGTTGACGAGATCTGGGTTCTTCTTGGCTACTGTGTATTCACACGTATGTGACTTTTTCTTTATTTTAGTCTGTGTTGACACTATATGTTTAATCTTCTCATTATACATGTCTGCCTATTCTCCATTTTCTATCTGATTCCTACTCTGTACTTATCTTGTTGGACTTCATTCTAGAAAAGAAAGTAATTTTAATATGAATATTATAGGCAATTACTCTGCTCTCTCTGGTGCGAGTTACTTGGAGTTCATTTTCTTTTTGTTTTAGAAATGATTTAGTTTATAGCAAGAGGTACAACAATTTGTAATATATTCTGTTATGTTTCATGCTTTGTGCCTTACCGATTTTATTTTTTCTGAACTCAGTGACTCTCTATATGCATTTTGCCACATCAGTCATTCATGAAATCACGACAGCCTTGGGAATTAATTGCTTCAGGTGAGAATGTGGCAATACCCCTTAGATGATGCCGGCCACTATTTGTTTTGAGTTGGCCTTTCTATTTATCCTTATGCATGTAGATCAGTTTTTGACAAAAAAAAGATCTTGTTTGTTATCTGGTTTTGGACATGGACATGGCTAGTAAGCTTTTTAAGAACTACGGCTAGGTTTTGCCATATCTGGAGAAATCAACTACATTTTCCCAAATTTTGCGGAATACTATAAAAATGTATTTTTGGACAAACTAGCCTGTTTCAGCCAGTTGGATTTTATGTTGGGTTGAGTTGGCATGAGTACTTTTCCCATTATGTGGTATGAGTAGTATCCGTTCTCTTATGTTATAATTGCTTGATGTTCAACCTGGACACCATTTTTTGCTGACTACCCGGTTTCCTGAGATGAATGAGGCCTTATTGAACAGGAAATCGGCTAGTCAAGTTTCTTGTGAATTCCAGAAAACAATCTACTCCTTTGGAAAGATGAGTAGTTTTTCTCAAATGAAAAATGCTTCCAGTGCCAGTCAATCATTATTTGTCAATATTGATTGTTGGGTTATTAAACATGTGGGGGCTGTAATCAGGGCTGGTGCTTTCAATTGTCAAAGCTTGACTTTTTATTTATTTATTTATTTTTCAAGCATAATTTTGTTTATTTATTTACTTTTTTTTTGGAGTATTGTCTTTGTCACAGTATTATTTATCTCTTGGAACTGGTTTCTTAACATCATTCGTTGGGTTATATGACAGGATAACAAGGAAAGAAGCTTGAAATATGCTGATATTGATTTTTGGGTATGTCAATTCTTTCATTCATTATTTAGTTTACATTGATATCTTCCCTTTGTTTCACCAAAAACTGAATTTGTAGTTCATGTTTGGTTTGCCATATCAAAATGTGCTTGGTGTTTTTGGTTGATGGGATTTGTCTTATTTTCTCTGAATTTTTTGCTTTTTAAAAAAAAAGGCGCAAATAACAATTCTTGCTTCTAAAATATCATTAATTAGGTAGTTATAACAATTTTTAGAGTTTTTTTACAAAAGTAAAAAAAGAGAAGTCAAGAATAACAGATTTATCCTTAATATTTGTAAAAAGTCAAATCTAACATTTATTTTGGAACAAAAAGGAGTGAGTAGCTATGCTACAAAACAATGTTCACAATCGAATATAAAACATTGATTTATAATTAAGACATATTGGTTATTAAAACAATACTTTTTTTTTGATAATATCAAAACAATACTTAAAAAGATAAATAAGTTCAATGTATAATTGCAATATTTTTTTTTATAGAAAGATGAAAACTATACATTATGTACAAAAATGTCACCATAGAGTAGCCATCACATATTTAAGATAGTCACCTAACTGCGATGAAGTCTCACAAATTATGTCATCATAATTTCTGCCATCTACAATCTTACGTCGTACACGATTTCCACCTGCAACAAATACTTGAGACTTACACCTCACACAACTCAAACCTTCATCCTCCAACTCTCATCAACACTTATTCATCACGTTACATACTTGCAACACTTATTTCAATTGCACTTATTTTTTCTTTGAAAGTTTGGATAAAATGAAAGAAAATGAAATGATAGATCAGTAAAGACGTCTGCAGATGCTGATGCCATCACCCAAAGGAGCAAGTGAAATCCGAATGCGAGGATCAGCAGCAAGTGATTTGTTAAATTCAATCATATATTGTCTGGGTTTTTTCCAACGGTCCGGAGTCGACGGTCATTGCAACTGTGCCACCCCACAGTGCGTTATCATACACAACAATTCCACCCACTCTCACCAGTTTCATCAGCCTCTCATGGTAATTCTTATAATTTTCTTTGTCAGCATCCACAAAAGCAAACTCAAATTTTCCATCATTTTCTTCCTGGTGCAATAACATATATAAAATCAATCCAATTAGGCATGCAACTCTGAGCTGTATATATATGAGTAAAACCGATTCAACTAAAAACTTAAACTACTACACACTTGAGATGAGATCACAGCTCAAGTGGTATGGTACAGTCGTTACTTACATTTTCTAGTAGCTTATCCAGATATGGTACAGCCTCTGACTCGACAAAATCGATTTTATGTTCAACACCAGCTTTTTTGATAATAGGTAACCCTATATCATACGTCTCACGATTTACATCTATGGCTATTATCTGCAGTAACATGTTTTAAACCATAAATAAAACAAATTAATAACCATAATAGAAACGTTTCTGATCGATGTTAAATATTCCTACCAATTACAAACCTCGCCATCATCGGGAATTGTAAGAGCAGTGAGGAGAAGAGAGTATCCGGTATAAACTCCTACTTCAATCGTCTTTTTCGCATTCACTAGTTCCAAGAGCATGGCTATTAACTGACCTGCATCTGGAGCAGTACCCATCCCAGCCCTGGAAATTAAGTACCATTCTAGTTATTCTTCTCTAAATGCAAATATGACAAAAAAAAAAAATAAAAAAAAAATAAATACTTGAAAGCCTCCACATAGTCCCTAAAGGCAAGCTAACATGCTAACATAGCCAAATATCTGCCATTCGTTGTCTTTGTAAACCTGATAAAATTAATTTCTTATTTATGAAATCCATAAGATTTAAAGAAATTATGCAAATTCTTAATGTCCAACTATGTCAAGGTGCTGATGGTTTATCCACTTTTTCATATACATGGTAAAAGTTGAATCTAAACGTCATCGAAAAATCCATAAAAAGGAAAAAAGAAAAGCTTATAAATTATAGTGTGACTAGGACCAAAGTGAAAAAGAAGGAACAGAACCAAATGCCACTATCAGGCTGTAAGGTGTTGGATTCAAGACGCACGAGTAGAGTCTTTATATGATTCTTATAAAGATTGGAGAAAAAAATGAAGTAAAAAAAGGATCGGCAGCTAAAGCTCCAGGAAATGGTATAGTTGTACTGCACAGAAAACCGAAAATGTACTTGTAAGATAAAAATGAGAATTACGTACCTTGGCAGTGACATCCCTTAGCTCCTTCAGAAGTTCTGGTTCACGAGGGAGCACACTCGTCTCCAGTATGTACTGCTAGGTATATGAAGAATGGCATTAAGAATTAAAAGCCAAAGCGTAAAGCAGAAGCACAGAGAATTGAGGCCACACCTCATACAACTCTTCACTCTGCAGCAACCCCTTGGAAGGACCCAGTTTCTTTTTTGCATTGTTTTCCATTGCCCTAAAAGTACTTCACACAACACTCTGAGAGTCCCCAAAGGTAAAAAGAAGCTGCTCCAAGGAAATAAGGAAATACTATGATGATTTTTTTTCTTCGTCTCGAGATTCAGTGATGCAACTCTTTACTTCATAAGAATGCAAGACACCATCTATCAGGCAACTCCATGGTTACCATTTATGATTCAGAAAAGGTAACTACATTTCTATGGTGTACGAGAAAACTTTAATACCAAGAAATAATGAAGTGGCCCAAAGGATTTTGGTAAAAAATAGTCACATTAAGGTGGGAGTCAATGAAATAAAACCATCAGCGAAGAATGAAGAAACAACAATTATCGGTATCAATTGGTTCAACTGGCAGTTTCTTGTTTGGCAACAAGAGACTAGGGATTGGAACTATCCCAAATCGCAGCTGAAGAGTTAAGTGGTAGGGAAAGGCTGCTCCCATTGGACATTTTATATCCCAACCATTTGGCAATTGACAGAATGCTTAAAAATCTTAAATCTGTAACAAAGAGCTTAAGATATCAAACCTTATGGAACCAGTTCAAACCCGTAGTAGACTAAAGAAAATGTAGAGATTCCCACTTTCATCAAATCCATGAACCAGAACACACCTCTGAGTAAAGATTATTTTAGTAAGAAAAGGAGGGATGAACCCAACAATCTGTTGGGTGGAGTGTAGTAACCCTCTTCAGTAGACATGTTAGGTGGAGTATAGTAACCCTCTTCATTCAGTGAACAGGGTTGATGGATTATTGGATTGTTCTAGGGTAGCTTTACTCACTTTTTATTTCTTCCTTTGGGGACACAGTTTACAGTCTCATAAGTAATGTTTTATGTGGTTGGCCCACCCCTTAGTACTAGGGATGGCAATGAATGAGTAGTGTCCATTAGGATATCCGCAACTACCCGACCACCCGGTATCCTAACTACTCGATCCGATAAGTACCCGCAAACTTGAACACTATAGGGTTTGGGACGGTTTGGGATTTTTTTCTACTATCCTATAGGGTTTGAGATGGGTCGAGTTTTGATCTTATTCCCTATAGGGCACCGGAACGCGATTATAAATTTTAATGATTTTATTAAATATATAAAATACATTAAAATATACTACATTAGAAACCCCAAAAATGATATTCATCCCTCCATAGTCAGTACAAGTAAAAGCAGAAGAGAATGTAATATAATACCCAGAATATGACTGTGTCTGCAATATTCACTGGAGTCAAAACCAGCAGAACCAGCAGATTGTTGTACAATGTATATGGAAATAGACTCTGTGCAGGAGCACCTTCTCCTATACACTTTTAAATAGACTCCGTGCAAGCTCTATCTTATAGTGATCAAGGACAACCTGTCTAGGATTTGCTCATTTGTTCTTTACCAAGAAGAATTTCAAAAGATTGGTTTGCCATTTACAATATGGTCAGTAATATTATGCACTTTCTTGATGATCAGTGTGTAAATCTGGAAGATAGATCACATTCACTGTTGCCATGTCAAAATTTGAACAATTGCAGAATACCATTTCAGCTGGTCATATCAGTTATCATGCTAATTAAACCAATACATTCCTGAAAACTCTACACCATAATATCAAAACCAACAAGAAGCTCCAAAAAATAAGCAAAACATTGCAGGACCCAAAATCCTAAGACCATGATGTGATCACATCCATCATAGGGACTGCTAGGCAACTTTTTTTTTTCTGTTCTTTTCTTTTCTTTTTTTCATAAAATAAAAGAAACAAAACCTTTGAGGCAGGATTTTTGGAATTTTCTCAAAAAACCCATTAGCCCCAAGAAAACATTAAAAAAAGAAAAACAGATAAACAAGTCAAACAATGAACTACTGTCCATAGAGCTGAGGATAGCTATTCCCAAGACCCACAAAAACCCC
>JAYMTT010000113.1:0-19455 GCA_036898025.1 Hypseocharis bilobata
TTGTAGTATGTATGTGAGATGTTACTCTTTTCCTGCTTTGTTACAAACTTCTGTTGCGATATATTAATAAGCTATTTCATATATGTATCTTCTAGGCATTAATCTCCTACTCTGTTGTCATGCCCTATCTTTTATTGGTTGAGGTTTTGATAGATGTGATATTTTCAGATCACTTATATAAATATTTGTTTCTGGAAAGTATGTTCCTAGTTTTTTTGGTGTTTTTATTCCATAGAGAATAAGTCAATGGAGATATTTCCGTGCTCTGGAAAACCTCTTGTAATCTCTGGATAATTTCCTTTTTCCAATAGAGGAAGTTTTTTCAGAGATGGAAAATGTTTTATAGTGTCAGTGTCAATCAAATTTCGGGAAATAAATCATTTTGTTAGAAAACTTTGGTCATAACATTTATTCAACTTTAAGTGATTTTCCATGTTGCAAATGGAAAAAAAAAAGTTGTACTAGAAAGAAGAGCATTTATTACAGAGCTAAAGACGTGCACCAAATCTTAATGTGATTTCAGTAGTGTGCTTTACCATTTCTTATGAGATAAGAAATGCAATTCCTATTTATCCATTATTCTATCTGTTTGTGGTGCTTATCATTGTTTCTCTCTTTGATCTGCTTATTATTTTTATTTTTTTTCCTTCTAATGTCATAGATACTATCATCTTTGTTGGAGCAAATTCCATTCTCTTTTAGTATTCGTCTGGCGGCCCTTGCTTCACAGAAAGAATACATAAATCTTGAAAGGTGGTTGACTGATAATCTAAGCACGTACAAAGATCTTTTCCTAAAGGTTCGTATCTTAATTGTTTTTATCAGAGTCCATGGTTACAATGACAATTTAGGGCTTTAACCTTTAGATTAATGAAACAGATGAAAAGTAACATTAATGATGTTTGTTCTACTTAATATCAGGAGTGCATCAAGTTTTTGAAGGAGATTTCCTTCGGTGCAACTGACGATACATCTGCCAATATGTTTCAACATTCGGGCGCTGTTCTGAATTTGTATGCGGAGACAAGTTCATCCCTTTTAAAGGTTCTAGTACTTGTTTTCAGTTTCATTAACTATGATATATGCCTTGCTGTTGATTATGTTGTCATATTTTCTAATTTAATTAGATTGTTCAGGTACTTGAAGCAAATGCAGAAGAGATCACTTCTGACCAACTTTCTGAGGAATTGAAAAGATTGCATAGGGCATATATGCATGTTCATCCTAGACTGCAGAATGCTGGTGCTCCTGAGTCATTAACATCTGATGGGGATGCTGAAGGCGTAGATGTTGAAGCAAACTCTTATTTCCAAAATGTGTTTAATGGTCAGGTGTCTGTTGATGCAACGGTTCAAATGCTTGCTCGCTTCAAGGACTCTTCAGAAAGAAGGTTGATTTTTGCTCTTATGAAAGTTTATAGTACCATATCATATTGAACATGTAGACGCTTTCAGCTTTGATACCTGCTTTCTAGCTCTAATAACTTACTTTCTCTGCAGTGCAACCTGATTTATAGCTTATCATGATTGCTCTTGTATGTAAAATTTTATTCGTTTGTCTCCAAACTTTCCTGTATTCTAGTGGATAGAATATCTGACGTATTTGTTTATGATGCTTTTGTTGCACCTTATTTGTTGTATGTGATGTTGTATTATATAATCTTATTGTTTGTGATGTGGATTGTTTTTAAAGCTTTTGTAGTCTATGTTTTAGTTTTCCTAGGCAACAAGCCCTTTTTTACCTACAATTAATAAGCAGCAGTTTTGTAATTTACTGTTTGGTTTTAATTTCGATTTACTTTATCAAATCTCCTTTTATCCTTGGGCTGGTTCTAGCACCAGATTTTTAGTAACAAATCTTTGTAGTTTTGTTGATTGTCTTGTTTCTCAATTGAATTTAAATTATTTGGTAGCAGATTTTGCCTTTGTCTAATAAAGTCAACTTATCTACTCAAGTAGTACTTTTGGAGTTCTAGTACCAAAAAGAAAAAAAAAAGTAGAAGAAGAAAAAGGTTTTTTAATAGCTATGTTCTATGTGGTTTTACTTCGTATAGACTTCTCTGAGGTGTAATCTTTCACTTAATAATATTTTAACTTGGCGACTCTTATAAATTGACAGGGAACAATTAATTTTTGAGTGCATGATACAAAATCTATTCGAGGAGTACAAGTTCTTTCCTAGGTATCCAGAAATGCAGCTCAAGATTGCAGCAACTCTTGTAGGTATGGTTAAATTATGGTATCTTGACTTATGTTGTGGTCTTCAACTAAATCTACCTTAGTTCAATGGGGATGCTTGACTAAGCTTTTGAAGGAGAAACATGGTCACTGGTACCACCATGACCTCTCAGATTTCATTTCATTTCATTTCATTTTTTATTCTTCATGTCTGTATCTTTTTTCTGGGCCAACCTCTTAAATCTCTTGTTCCGTAGCTCTGGTTGCCTTAGGATATGGTTGATTGAGTCAATTGAATTTAAACCAAACTGTCTATTTTTTTTTCAAGTTTTAATTTCATCAATTTTATAACTTTACTAATGAAATTATAGTTAGTTAGCATATTGCTATTAAAGTGCCTTCTAAATGTTGCGTCATGTTATTTACCCGCCCCAGTCACATTTTCTTCATTTAACCCAGTGCCAAGAGCAATTTATTATGTGTGCTAGTTCGTTTGCTAACAATTTTTTTTCTGTTGAATAACATCTGATGCAATCTACAACTTTATTGTCTGGGTTTTAGCTGAAGTTTTGATCTTGGAATAGTTTGAGCCTAGAGAAGTAAGGTGCTTTTACACTCTCATGCCTGATTGAAAAGAGTTGTAAGAAACTGTTTCAGGCCTACAAAAACATACTTGAAAAATGGGCATGTTTGACACATAGGCTAAGGATAAAACTACGGTGCTGCAAAAAAAAAAAAAGGATCGCAGGAGTATATGTTTGTTTGTGGAAAAATATTTGCAAATGTGTTAAGATTTGTATTCATTTTGCAGGTTCCTTGATAAAGCATCAGCTTGTAACTCACCTAACACTTGGTACTGCTTTACGTAGTGTGTTGGATGCATTGCGTAGACCCGCAGACTCCAAAGTTAGTTTAAGACCTTGGTCTTTGTCTTTTATCTATGATATAAATTCATTGCTTGATGTGGTTGATGGTTTTCTGTAGATATTCACATTTGGGACGAAGGCGTTGGAGCAGTTTTTGGATCGTTTGGTCGAGTGGCCTCTATATTGCAATCACATTTTGCAAATATCTCACTTGCGTGGTACCCATCCTGAGCTTGTTGCCTTTATTGAACGTGCTCTTGCTAGGATTTCATCTGGACACTCGGAGTCAAATGGAGTTAACAATGCCTCTACTGATACCAACAGCGGTTCTACTCTTGCTTCTTTGGAAAATGTGGAGGTAGAGAATGAGTTCAATTTTGTTGACCTGTGCATGCACTATAGTCTGATTAATAAATACTGAACTAGCAAATACTAGCATCTTAGAGTATGACTAGGCCATATTTCTTTGTTTTATGCTGGTTATTTTGGACAGGAAATGATTGCAGAATTTCGCCCCTGATTTTGCAGTTTCATAAAGTTTTGTTGATATATACTTTTTCAAGGGCAAGAGCATTAATGTAACAATACATAGGAAGAGACAATTATTTTTAGTATTCCTAGAATTTGCTTTCATACAACATAAATTGTTTTCTGCATTTACATATATGACCATAAGTTATGTTTTTATGTTGTATTAGATTGTTAAACATGACTGAAAATATGGAATGGGGAGCTACACCTTAGTGTCATCTAATTTATGTTTCAAGCATGAGTTCCATTCCAAAGATTCGAGCTTATGAATTTATGCTATGCTTTATATTGTGATTTAGTGGTTAGTCTTTTATCTAGGATGAATGCAGAAATATAGGTGTAGTCCATTCCAAATCCGGGTGGAGAAATAAATGTTTGTAAATCTTGCCTTGTGTAATATGCAGTCTTTTCTGCTTATGCATTATTCATGTTTTATGTTTATCATATTTTGTAATAGTTTAAATTTTGAAATCTGGTTGAAAATACTGAATTTCAACCTACATCTGAAATGTCCGACTGTAGCTTTCCTGCTTATTGAGTGCTCAATAGCATCAACTTGAGAGTGCATTTAAATTGCACTATGGAAACAGTTTTAACTGCCAAAAGACAGATACTCTTTTCCTTTTTTATTTCCAGTTATGTAACTGTTACTAAGATAAAGGCAGACCCAACCAGTATCATCCACCAAGGTCCCTGCTTTAGCAGTATCAGCAGTTAAGATGACCTTAATTTAGTTAGTACCAGAGGAAAGGAGGAGCCTTTCAGCACTTGAGGTTTATCTGACCGTTTTACAATATGAATATTAAGTTGTATAGTAGTTGGGTTCTGCTAGCATCTTTATTCTATTCCGATGGATTTTTATGTCTGCAGGTCATTTTATGTCATATCTCCTCCCTCCCTCTATCTCTCTCTCCCTTTGTGAAGTAAAATCCTATTTGGTAATATATGGTTATATGCTAATTGTTGCAGGTTCCTGATTCTTCATGGCAATTATTGGGATCTAGGACCACACAGCCTGTGCAGCAACTTTCTTCTCCACTTCAGATGCAACAGAGGCATCAAGGTTTTCTTGGAGATAGGCATAAGTCATCTGCGACTTCAGTTAGTTACATGAAACCTCTTTTACCACCCTCTGCGCACTCTTCAAGTGTTTCCATAAGTGATGCAGCTAGTAGTCAAAAAGTAACCACTCTTTTCACATAGTTATTAAGTTTTTTTTCTTTACTAAGTTCCCTTATTCTTCTTTATTTTAAATTTTCTTCTTGTCTGAACTTCTGTTGCAGTTGACTGGATCTTCAGTACAAACGTCGCAGAATGTAGCAGGTGTTCCATCAACCTTGTCCACATCGCCTGGTTTTCTTCATTCTTCCAGAGGAGCCACTTCAACTGGTAAGTAGCTAAAGTGTTTTCTGAAAGCCTGTGGGTGTAATTCCGGGTTCCAGTTCTTCCCCAGAATCAGTCTGATGTCCTTTACTTCTATATCTTGCATCTGATTTCTAAAACATTCCATTTCTGTAGGCATGCTTAGACCGTCTTCGTATAATACAGGGTTCGGTTCTGCTTTGAATATTGAAACACTTGTTGCTGCCGCAGAGAGAAGGGATGCTCAAATTGAGGTATCTTATTTCTTGTTTTAATTGTATGTTTATCTCTCTTGAGAGAGAAGAGACGTTGCAAGGAATCTCCATTATCTGAAATTTAGGTGCACCACATTCATTTATATGCATGCTAATATTTTCTACTACCTTCCAATGTAAAGTAGGGTTTTCTTGGTTTGGGGTCGTACAGCTAATTATTTAAAAAATTTGGCTATAACTTTTGGATACTATTTTCTTTGAAGATTGGTTCCTGATCTAGGCCGGAATATTTGTTGGTCCTGGCTCATACAGCCAAGTATTTAAAAAAATTGGCAATAACTTCAGATACCATTTTCTGTGAAGATTGGTTCCTGATCTAGGGTGGAATATTTGTTGGTCTGGCTCTAATCATCTATTCAATATTATGGATTGTAAATAGAAATAAGTTTTTGATTTTCTCTTTGATTACAGGCTCCTCCATCAGATATTCAGGACAAGCTATTATTTATGATCAATAACATTTCATCCTCAAACCTCGATGCTAAGGCAAAGGAATTCACTGAGCTTTTATCTGAGCAGTATTATCCCTGGTTTGCACAGTACATGGTGATGAAAAGGTTCGAGCATTTTCTTTATAAGGGGTTCTGATTTCTCTGTCTGTATTTGTAATCAATGGTGGAGCTTTTGCTCCCATCATATTGATTTTTTGAACCTTCTTGCTAAATTCTTGATTTGATTTCCTTGTCAGAGCAAGCATTGAACCCAATTTCCATGACTTGTACTTGAAATTTCTTGACAAAGTTAATTCAAAAACATTGAATAAGGAGATTGTTAAAGCTGCATATGAGAATTGCAAGGTTTGTACACTGAAAATCTGGAAAATGCTTGGTTTTACTACAGTCATGATTGGAAGTGATTGACAGAAAAATACATATTTCAGGTTCTTCTAAAATCAGAACTTATAAAATCAAGTTCAGAGGAGCGCTCCTTGCTGAAAAATTTGGGTAGCTGGCTTGGCAAGTTTACTATAGGCAGAAATCAAGTGCTCAGGGCTCGAGAAATAGATCCGAAATCTTTGATTATTGAGGTATTTATGATGTGAAATGCTGTTAACATGTATTGATTGCCTCTACATCAAATAATTCGAACTCTTAACGAACAAAACCTACATTAAGTTTACTGTGTGCCATGATAATTGATATGGTTGTGACTATTTAAATTGTGTATCACTTTATATATGGTCATTTTCATGTTATACATGCACTAAAATATTGTAGGTTAGCTGATTGTAGTTATAGACACATTGTAATCCTGATTTAAATCCTATAAATAGTAATTATGTTTTGAAATGGTTGTTGGAAGAAGAAGGCTGAAAACAGGAGATCAAGCCTTTTTCTTCTTAATATAACAGTGATTTCCTTATTTTATTGGGTTAGGAAATGATTCTTCTATCACGGAATGAAGATAGAGATTAAGAAAAAACATAAATAACAAAAGAAAAAGAAAAAGAAAAATCCTATTTTGTAATCTAGGATTCCAATTCTTTGGGAAATTGATTTAGTAGGAATCTTAGAAGGAAATGTTTTTTAGACTTAGTCTAATTGATTGTTTGTTTGTTTTTTCTTTTTAACTCGCAACAATTATTCTGAAAAATGCATCTGTATATGAGAATAGCACATAGCACGATTTGGCATCCTATCTTGTTTTTTGCATTAGTAGTCTGATATCTTAATAGTCCTGTTATATGCTATTGCGGTTTATGATCTTTTTGTTTGTTTCTTTTTCCATATTGGGCCAGGCATATGAAAAGGGACTGATGATTGCAGTTATTCCATTTACCTCAAAGGTATGTCTGTTCTAGTGATGAAACATGTCTTATCTGTTTGATGTTGTGATATTAAATGGTTTGAACTTGCTGTAGATTTTGGAACCATGTCAAAGCAGTCTTGCCTACAGGCCTCCCAATCCTTGGACTATGGCGATTCTGGGTTTGCTTACTGAGATTTATGCGTTGCCAAATTTGAAAATGAATCTCAAGTTTGATATTGAGGTCTGTAAAAGATGCTATTCTTTTATATCCGTTGATTATATTCGGTTGTGTTCCTGTACTCATTAGTTTAGTCTTTGTTGGTACTTTAATATCAGGGTGTTATTCTTTTATTTGATTTTCAAATTTTCTGACTAGAATTTAGTAATTTTCTTCTACTTACTGCTTTCTTGTTATTTTGTTTTCAAGGTCCTTTTTAAGAACCTTGGTGTGGATATGAAGGAAGTAAAACCAACTTCTCTTCTCAAAGATCGAGAACGGGAACTAGAAGGAAACCCTGATTTTTCCAATAAAGCTGTTGGGGCATCTCCGCCACCAATGGTTGCTGAGATAAACTCAGGAATCATGTCTCCATTGAACCAAGTTGATCTACAGCCTGAAATTGTCAATTCATCTCATCCTGGTGGTCATTTAAATGTATTGTCCCAGGTGTGTATTTCCGCTCTTTGCTAGTTGGTTATGAGCAGCACTTCATTTTTGATGTCTCTAATGTCATCTTTGTATTTTAGTATCCTACTGGCCTTCACCTTGCTTCGGGCCCATTGGTGGAGGATGAAAAGATAGCTGCCTTAAGCATATCAGATAGAATTCCTTCTGGTCAAGGGCTTTCTCAGGTTGCTCCATCACAGTCGCCATATTCTGTTAGTCAGGTTTGGTGTTACTTTCACATGTCACTAGAATTTGATCATTGTTGTTCTCTGCTAAGAAACTACCATCTTTGTTCTGCAGCTCCCTTCACCAATTCCTAATATTGGAAGTCACATTATTTTGAACCAAAAACTCAGTTCTGTTGGCATTCATTACTTTCAAAGGTCTGAATTATTCTACGTTTTATTATCACTATTCCACCCTAAGTTAATATCTTTCCTGAATATATCTTACCTGAATGTTTATAACAGAGTTGTTCCTGTCGCCATGGAAAGGGCAATCAAAGAGGTTATGTCACCTGTTGTTCAACGTAGTGTTGCGATAGCAATTCAGACAACAAAGGAACTTGTACTGAAGGTTGGAATAGCAGTGTCTTCATTGTATGCGCTATTTAATAATTTGGGCATCGCCATATGCTTAACGTGTTTTTTATTTTTATACTCTATATGATTGTAGGACTATGCCATGGAGTCAGATGAGACCCGCATATATAATGCAGCCCATTTGATGGTGGCTAGTCTGGCAGGAAGTTTAGCTCATGTCACATGCAAGGTCTCTATTTAATTTTCTATATGTTTTGAGATTTCCTTAATTATTACTTCAATATTGGCTTTGAGCTTCAGTTCAAATCTGCGAAGCTTTTGTGGTTTGCTTCTCATTGGGGCTATCGTCTTATATTTTTATAGGAACCCCTGCGTGCTTCCATATCAAGTCATCTTAGGAGTTCATTTCAGGGTTTAAATATTGCCAATGAACTTCTAGAACAGGCGGTACCCCTTGTTATGAATGATAACCTTGATCTGGGCTGTGCGGTAATAGAAAATGCTGCAACGGAGAAGGTGTGGATACTTACTTTTCTTGTGTCTATCATTATACTTGGTTATTTTGTGCTCAATTTTATGTACCAGTTACACCCATGGTTGCTGTAAAATATATATGATCAGCGCAATCATTTTCAGTCATTATCAGCACCATTGCAATTTTGTTTTCTGAAAATATTTGTGACCACTGTTTCTTACATCGATGCTTCTTGTTTAGATTTGTTTTTGATGAGTTTTCTGAGAAAGATTCTTGCGGTGGAACTGTTGTTTTATTGATTTGCTTAGAGTGAAATGAGTTAAGACTAATGGATTGGTGTGTTAGAACTGAATAACTGCGCAATAAACAGGATGGATTTAGAAGTATTGAGCATGGTGAAACTGATTAAATACTTGGAGTATTTGTCTATAGCAGTACAAGAAGATAACTTTTTTCTGCAGTCGATGGATCATAAAAAAGAATTATTAGCTGATAAAGACATTGCTAACATACTTTAGCAGTAAGGATCGGTTGAGAAATGCCTACACAAAGGGCTATGTTACTGATATCTGTGGGGCCAACATATAACTAGAGAGAGAGGCTAACATATAGCAGATAACATCCTAACAAGGATATAAATAATCAAACTTGAATACTAAACCTTTTCAGTTTTTCACTCTCCGATGAACAATTTGCCATGATGTATTTTTCACTGCGTTTTCAGGCATTACAAACTATTGATGGTGAAATAGCTCAGCAACTTTCCCTTAGGAGGAAACATCGAGAGGGGGTTGGTTCTTCATATTATGAGGCAAGTGTTTATACACAAGGACCTATGGGTGTTATACCAGAGGCTCTCCGCCCCAGACCTGGCCACCTGTCCCATTCCCAACAACGAGTGTACGAGGTAGCAAAATCCAACCTTCTTTGTGATGCTCGTTTTCGGGTTTAAATTATTTGCTATAATTGAACTTATACTTCCCCTCTATTCTTTGTCTTAGGATTTTGTTCGGCTGCCCTGGCAAAATCAGTCTGGCCAGAGCTCCAATGCTGTGCCTGCTGGTCCACCTGCTACATCTAGTAGTTCCGTCAGTTCTGGCTTGTCTCGTGCTTATGTCTCATCTGCAGTACAGCTTAATCCTGGCCTATACTCATCTGGACTTGGAGCTACAGTTTCACAGCCCTCCATTGATCTGATTTCTGAAGAAATGGACCCTGGTTCTGCACAGCTTCTCAGGTGAATTTGCATTGCATTTAATTTCTCGTAGTGTCAATTTCTCTCTCTCTCTCTCTCTCTCTCCTTTCTTATCTATGTTCCTTTTTGTTTTGAAAAAGTGGTGCCTCCACACGTGTTGGAGCAATTGATGGTGTCACTCCAAATGGTGCGAAAGCCAATTCTATCTCTTCATTTCCTTCAACTGTTGCTGCTCCGGAAGTGCAGCCAGCGGAGACATCTAATGCTGTTAAAGTGAGATAGTTATTATTACCTACTTACAATCTTTTTTTTGTTTTCCCTTAGTACTATAAGGGGCTACTGCGCTGTCATTGCCTGATATCTTTTAATTGGTGTTTTTCTTAATTGGGTACAAGGAAATGGGGGCTACCACACTGTCATTGCCTGCAACTTCTCCAACAGAGCACCCAGGCAGTGGCGTCTCAGAACCTTCATTGCTAATGGGAGATGTATTGGATAAGTATCAAATTGTTGCACAGAAGGTAGTCGGTTCAATTTCTTGCTTTATGTAGTTTTAATTTCTTCTCTTGCAGCTTTTCTGGCCCAGCCTAAGTGGAAAGGCTACCTTTAGGCTCGCTCTTACTAATTGGCTGAGTAACTGCAAGAAAACAGCTTTCCCATCCCTATGATTTATTTCATTGGTCCAAGTAGATGTGTATTTTGGGGTTTCTAGAATCATATTGATGCCTTGTACTAAAACAGATATAAGCGGCTGTCATGTTATAAATGGTAACAATAGAATCCCATTAGGATGTTAGCATCAGGAGCTCATGATGGAAAAAGACTTAGTCTCAGTGTTTGTCATCTTAATATTATAGCTCCATATAGTGTCTCTTGAACATGATAAGTTACCAATGAGAATGAGATCTTGCATGGAAGATGCTATATTGGTCCAGGTACCAAATCTGTATTATATACTGATGTGTTTCTCTGATGCTATGTGGCTGATTAATCGACTTACTTTCTCATCTTTTACAAATCATAGCTTACAACGTGTTTTCATAATATGTGTGTGCGTGTCGGTGTGTATGTTCTTCATATATACTGTGCTTGGCATTTGTGTATGCACGCCATCTCATTCATTATTTCAGCTTTAGTAGATCATAGTTTCTCTTAAATTTAATAACCATTGTGGTTTTATCGGTTTTTTTTTTCCAGTTGGAAACTTTGGTGATTAAAGACTCTGGGGAGGCAGAGATTCAGGTAATCTTTTTTATTCTTTTTAATAATCGTTATGCTCTTAGACAATATATTCACTGAAATTTATCTCTTTCACTCTGTTTTTTTTTTTTGTTGATTTGGTGCATATTGATTTTCAGGGAGTTATTTCTCAGATTCCTGAGATTATACTTAAATGTGTTAGTCGAGATGAGGCTGCACTGGCTGTTGCTCAAAAGGTATGCTGTCTTACATTTTAGACATGGTTATTATATTTTGCTTTTCTCTTGATCTGGCAATATATTTGTTGGGACAGGTTTTCAAGAGTTTGTATGAAAATGCTTCAAATAATTTACATGTTGGTGCTCATCTAGCAATCTTGGCTGCCATCCGTGATATTTGCAAACTTGTTGTCAAGGAGCTCACAAGTTGGGTATGTGGCTATTCATTTGATATTCTGGAATGTTGTTTCTTTTTCTAATAGGATGTTTTTGTACACTTCCAATGCAAAGGATGATCTCTCTCTTTATTTTTTTTACTTCTAATAATTTTTTTACTTGTAAGAAAAAAATTACTTCCATTTTTCATGTTGCTAAAGATCTTTTTCATTGATATCTTTAGCCTAGAAAAGCCTTAAATCTTCTATTTGCTAATAAAACTAGTGTTTGGACATCCTAATGCGACTCTTGCTTACAAGTTTGGCATTCTAGTGATCTGTATCTAATAAAATCTTATGAAAACCTTTGCTGCTTCAAGCCTCTACCAGTGGTCTGCGATGGATCCAAGTGAAGGGGTATCTCTCAATCTTTTAAAAGCATGAATTTCTATACATTGTGTTCCCTTACTCAGTATGACAGGCTTGCCCTACCAGCATTTCAGAGCCAATTCTCCTTTACCGAGGATGGTTTTATAAAGCCGGCCTACCGCTATTGTATATTCATCCTACTGCCAGCCCAAACAACTACCAAAACCTTTCAAAAATGTATATTTGGTAAGAAAGGATGTAGAAACTTTTGATTGTTTGTCTGTTGTGTTATAAGAAAGGCCAATCAGAGGTTGGATTGGTGACAGCACAAAAAGTAGTGTCGGTAGTGTATAAGGATGAATTTACCCATGTATAGGATTTTAAGGACTTAACTGTTTTTCTTGCTATACTTGTCCTCTTTCTTTAATGCTTCTACTTGTCATCATACTCGTTTTATCCAGGTCATTTATTCGGATGAGGAGAGAAAGTTTAACTCAGACATCACTGTTGGTCTCATTCGTAAAGATCTAATGAACCTTGCAGAGTATAACATGCACATGGCAAAGCTTATTGATGCTGGAAGGAACAGTATGTGCTGGGTGCATCACTTTTTTGATTTTGGATAGTACTGAAGTATGTAGCTAAGCTAACTTATTCTATGTAATATGCAGAAGCTGCTACGGAGTTTTCAATCTCCCTTCTCCAGACCTTGTTGGTTCAGGAATTAAGAGGCAGTATATCAGAACTTCCCAATCTTGTTGATGCCTTGGGAAAGGTATAAATTTGTTCATCAAGAGTGATCAGAGTTATTTTCTTTTGTAAGAAATTAATGAGGATGATGATCCTTTGATTTTTAATCTGCAGCTTGCTTCAAGGCCTGGGTCTCCTGAATCTTTACAACAGTTGGTCGAGATTGCTAGGAATCCTGCTGCTAATGCAGCAAGTCTTTCTGGGTTTACCACTGGGAAGGAGGATAGGACCAAGCTGTCTAGGGAAAAGAAGGTTCTTGAATTATTGGCTGCTTGTTAACTGTCAGCTTTGGTTGATTATATTTGTTATATAAAATTGTAACTATCTTGCTCGTTAAAACAGGTTTCTGATCGCTCCACAACAAGCAGGGAGGACAATAGCAGTGCGGACTCTGGGGGGCCAGATCCTGTTGGGTTTCGTGATCAGGTATACGGATGTATTATCAAAGAAATAAATTTCATTTTCTCCGAAGGCACAGAATGTTCCATCTCCATGATAACAAGCTTGAAACCTATGTGGAATATCAATTTCTTAGATTCCAGTTTGTTTTGGCCTGTTTTGGGGAATTTTATATGTTAGGATAGAAGTTAGTGACCAGCAAGCCGTGGCTCAGGTGGCAGAGGCAGCCCCTTCCGTGCGCGCGAGTTTGAGCCCCCTTGTGGGCATTGATTCTAATCTAACATATAAGACGGGCTAAATGCTGCTTCCCTTAGATAAAAATAAAGGATAGAAGTTAGTGTATATCTTGATGTTGTAATTTTCCTTCAAAATGTTTGTTCAGTACATATCTTGCCCAAGGTCTCTTCTGGCCCTGCTCCATTTGCCCTCACTAATTGTCAATGAGGATGAAGATAGGGTAGCACCAGATGATGTCAGCTCTGTCTCATATTTGCCAATTGTATCCTCAGTCCTTCTTCCATGTTTTTTTCTCTCTTTATTTCTGGCAATTTCATTGGATTTAGGCCCTAAACCCGAAACGCTAAACCCTAAATATATGAAGCAAATTCGACTTTGATGTCTGAAGAATCTCAAAGATTATATTGCTTTGTGTTTCCACCAATACTTCATGGTTATATACATTCAGCCCTAGTAACTGCATTTCTTTTACTTTGCAGGTGGTGCTAGCATGATTTTGACTGTTCATATATGATAGTCATAATACCATGATTTTATTGCTAATATTACTATGTTCACATGTAGGTTTCTGTGCTATTTGCTGAATGGTACCAGATTTATGAACTTCATGGTACCAATGGTGCAGCTTGTACACATTTTATCTCACAATTACAGCTGAATGGTTTTTTGAATGGGGATGATATGTCAGATCGGTTTTTCCGTCTTCTCACGGTGGATCTCTCTCTCTATCTGTGTGTGTGTGTGTGTGTGTGTTGAAAAACACGTGCACACAGACAGGCATACATTTCCTATTACTGTAAAAATGTTCCATGCGCAAGTTGTACTTCACGGTTACAAATATATGGAAGTCCCCAAGTTACAGAAAATATGACCCTTTCCCATTATATGGTATGAGCCTGTCTAATGGAATAATCATCATAATCTGTTTCAGGAACTCTCCGTCGCACATTGCCTCTCCTCTGAGGGGATTAGTTCTAGTTCATTGTCTGTGCAGTCACCTCAATCAGCTCCAACGCTGTCATTCCTTGCTATTGATGTGTATGCAAAGCTAGTTGTTTTGATTCTGAAGGTATAATTGGATTTTTGATTCTTTACTAATTTAGTATTGCGCGGCATAATTAATTCCTACATTTCTATTTTGGGATGTCTGGAAATACTCATCTACAACCAAATGTTTCGTTTTTGCCATTATATAGATGTTGTGGGGACCTTGGACATATAATAGTTCTGGGTCGAATTTTTTAGAGAGAAGATCTTTGTCTTATGGTAGCGTGGTTAGCCATATACTTCACATGTTTCTAGCGATGATGCTTGTTAGTATATCAATTTTTTGTGGTTTTCAATTATGATATATAAATTGTCACATTGACTATCCTGTTTTTTCGTTCTTGTTAGTACGGCATGATGGAGCAGGGACCGAGTAAACTTTTCCTTTTGCCGAAGGTTGGTGTTATAATTCATCCATTTTCTTCTTTGCTTTTCTTGGGTTTTCAACTAAATGCAGTGCATTTTGAATATTGGCAGATATTTTTAGTTACTGTAAAAGTCATTCAGAAAGACGCAGAAGAGAAGAGGACATCTTTTAATCCAAGGCCATATTTTAGGTTGTTTATAAACTGGCTTTTTGACCTCGTTTCTCCAGACCCGGTCCTAGATGGTGTTAACTTTCAGGTAAGAGTTTTTTTTTATATTTTTTTTTTAACTTTTTGTTTATCCACATTATTCATTATTTGTTTCTATCTGCATATCAACTAACGTAAATTGTGGGGGTATTTTCAGATCTTGATTGCTTTTGCAAATGCTTTCCATGCATTGCAACCTCTAAAAGTTCCTGCATTCAGGTTAGCATATGGCCCGTTTAGAGTTTATGCAAATTCAATGTATGATAATCATGTTTTTTTTTAAACTAGTTTTAAGTAAAATAGGCCTGGGTTATGGAACTGTCTAAATCTTCTTGAATTGTATTTTGATGTATGATATTCATGATTTTATCTAACTTATTTGCGTTAAAAATGATTTAATTGTAGCTGTGACTGGTGCTCCACTTGCTTATGCTTCCTTTTCTTTAACTGATCCTTATTTCAGTCTTGATATGAGTATTTAATTGGAAAGATTATTAGTCCCTATTGTTTAGTGTTTAAGCTTTGTTCGTTAATCCCTTGTTTCACTTTGATTTCTAATAAAGTATGCATTTTAAGTTTGTGTCACGATTTGTGTGTAGTAACTTAATAAAAAAAATTGCAGCTTTGCGTGGCTGGAGCTAGTGAGCCACAGGAGTTTTATGCCTAAATTACTTACAGTCAACCTTCCCAAAGGATGGAGTTATGTTCAACGTCTGCTGGTAGACTTATTCAAATTCATGGAGCCATATTTGAGAAATGCTGAACTAGCAGAGCCGGTTTGTATTTTACTCGCAGGGTTTTTTTTTTTCTCTTAATATGGGAACTACTACTTGTACTTTTTTTGAAATCTTTGTTTCTTCAACTTTTATGCAGATTCATTTTCTCTATAAAGGCACTCTGAGGGTGCTGCTTGTGTTGCTCCATGATTTCCCAGAGTTCCTCTGTGATTATCATTTTAGCTTTTGTGATGTCATTCCTTCTAGTTGCATCCAGATGCGTAATGTTATCCTCAGTGCATTTCCGCGTAATATGAGGCTTCCGGACCCTTCTACTCCTAATCTGAAGGTAAACGGTTTCCTGTTCTTTTCTACTTTTGGACATTACTGCATGTCATTAGTTTATTTGGGGATAATTTATCAGTTCTTTTATCTTCTGTAAACCCCTTTTTGCAGATTGATTTACTACCAGAGATTAACCAACCACCACGCATATTCTCAGAGGTTGATGCTGC
The DNA here is from genome assembly GCA_036898025.1 of Hypseocharis bilobata. Classification (NCBI taxonomy): domain Eukaryota; kingdom Viridiplantae; phylum Streptophyta; class Magnoliopsida; order Geraniales; family Geraniaceae; genus Hypseocharis; species Hypseocharis bilobata. The sequence continues at coordinate 16,021 of JAYMTT010000113.1, forward strand.
CCTCAAAGTGAAGCAAATGAAGTCTGAGATTGACGAATATCTCAAAGTAATTTCGATTCCAACTTCCTGAATACCTCTCACCCCACACACACAGCACACCCTAGACTTCTTCTGTTCTGCTGGGGGAGGGGGTTCTCTCTCTCTCTGTCTCTGTCTCTGTCTCTCTCTCTCTCTCTCTCTGTTATTTTTTCTATATGATAACAGATTATTATTATGCAGTCGAGAAATCAGGGATCCTCATTCTTGTCAGAGCTGAAGCAGAGATTGTTGCTGCCACAAAATGAGTCAAACCAAGCTGGTACCCGATATAATGTGCCTTTAATCAACTCCCTTGTGCTTTACGTGGGAATGCAGGTATTCTTCTTGTTCCGCTCGTAGATTGTGGTAATTGTAATGGTCTTTCAGGGTGCAGTTGGCAACACATTGTGGACCAAATAAGTAATTAATAGTGCTTATTGACAGATGAAAATTCTTATTTTGGATAAGCCATTTTTTGGTTTATTTAAATAAGCTGCAGTTTTGAGTTTATTGAAAATAGCTTACTGGATTAATTACATAATATTTTTTTTATATTTATAAAATTTTAGAACCACTAATTGGTTCGTAATAAAGCGAATGCCAAGCTCACACTTACCTAGGACCTTCCATCATCAATTATGATATGAGTGCATTAAGTACAAGATTTATAAAGTTCCATAGCATTTGTAGATTTGTGGTGGATAGCATGCCTATTTTTCAACAATTTGTGTAGTTGTGAAAGTTGTTTTTTTTTCCATTGAGCATGGATCCTTAGCTTATCCTCCCAGTTTTCTTGTATCAGCTTTGTTTAAATAATCAACTCTACCCCTCCCATGGAGAGGTTGGTGGATTTTTCTAGGACCAGTTTTCACTGAACCACCTTATGCAACATTACTACTTCTCTTTCTTGTACTAGGAATCAAATATTTGTCATTGGAAATTTATATTTTATGGGGTTATTTTGCAGACTATCCAGCAACTACAGACAAAAGCCCCTCCACCACTTGCACAACACATGGCCAATGGTGCTATGGAAATGTATCTGATGGGTGCTGCATTGGATATTTTCCAAACCTTGATTGTGGACCTGGATACTGAGGGCCGCTACCTCTTCCTTAATGCAATTGCAAATCAGCTGCGCTACCCAAACAACCATACACATTTCTTTTTGTTTGTTCTACTCTATTTGTTTGTGGAAGCAAACCAGGTCAGAACTCTGCCAATTTAACATAGAAAATGATTTTACTTTCCAATGTTGAACATGCTTTCTCCTAATTTTTTAGGATGAATTTAGACAACAACTTCAGTTGCAGAGAAACTGTTTCAGCACTAGGATAAAATTTTCATTTAGAAAAGAAAAAAAAAATTAGATGAAGTTTTGATATTATTATGTGTATATAGGGGTATGCTGCTTCTTACACTTACCGATCTAATCGTTCTATATTGTTCATAGTTTTAAATTCTGTTGTATCGCTGAATCGGTACAGTTTAAAAACCTAGACCAGCTGGTTTAACTGGGAACTGGTTGGTTCAATATTCCAATTGATGCCTGTGTAAAACTGTATTGATCATTGAATAAATTATTTAGTCAATTTGTAATGCGTTTTAGGTTTTTATCTACTTGCTAAGAGTCTAGAGTATAGCTTATCCTTAAAAAGTATATTATGGTTTACAAGGTGATCAAATTGAGAATCTAGTTTTAAAAATGCAGTTATTCCTTTTATTATTCAACTGTCCAGTAAACTGGTTTATCGGCCGGGTCTTTTGAAAAAAAATTTGGTGTGCCATTTTGGGTGTATTGCGAGAACAATGTAGACATGTGAAAAAACTTAATATAACAGAATGAAGATTTCTCTTCTGCTTGTATTCCCATCAATATTTTAATTACTATTAATTAGTTTCATTCTCACATTATCATGAGATAAAGAACATGTTTAGTTCCTTGAAGCAATAACCAGCTCTTAAAAAATAGGCTTGAATGAACCATTGTGCCAAATGGTATGTGGAGTGGTGCGGAATTTGTCTGCCATTTTTGTGGTTTATATACGAGCTATTATGATACAGTATTGGTAACACTGATACTTCTTGCAGGAAATTATCCAGGAGCAGATAACTAGAGTGTTACTGGAACGCCTGATTGTTAACAGACCTCATCCTTGGGGTCTTCTGATCACATTCATTGAGCTCATCAAGGTAAATTGGCTTCTACTGAATAAATTTTGTATGCTTACTTTCCTTTATTGTCTCTTTACAAAACCGGGGTTGATATCACTATGTGCAGAACCCGAGATACAACTTCTGGAGTAGATCTTTCACAAGATGTGCACCAGAGATTGAGAAACTTTTCGAGTCGGTTTCAAGGTCATGTGGTGGTCCCAAGCCTGTAGATGAGTCTATGGTGTCTGGTGGAATATCTGACAACATGCACTAAGTTTGTTCATCTGATTTTCATAATTTGTAGTTTGAAGTTTTTGTAAGGTCAGTCCTAGGAAAGTTTTGGTAAAGTGGAATCTTTCAGTAATTTTGCAGTTTGATAGTGCTGCGACTGCTGCCTATTAAATAGTCTAATGTAGATCTGTAAATTATGAACCTAATCTTTCTTAGTCAATTGGAGGTGTTAAACACCATTATTGACAAGTGGTTATATTATGGTGGCCGCAAATTATGTAATGATTTCGTTGTTCAGTGATTTGAGTTTGGTGAGTTTGGTGGCATGGTTCAGAATAAGCGAACACCAAAATCACTTTCACCTAGGACCTGTCATCATCAATTATAACAATAGGGCATTAAGTACAAAATTTTGATTACGAGAATTTATACTCTCCGGTTCATCATCAATTATGAACCAACATTTTCAAAATTATGTTTTTATGATATTCACAAATGATCATTCACCTTGGTGTTTCTCATTTATAATGATGTGCTCATTGTTATAAAGTCTTAATGATTTGAGAGTACTTCAAACCTTAATATTTGCTAAAAAATCAAATTTACATTCATAAGTTTGTAGTGATTAAATCAATCTTTAATTATGACAGTGAAATGTTGGTTATCACAATCTACCTAATATTTTACCAACTAAATTAGCTTATTTGTTTAGTAGTCACATTTGGACAAAAATTTAGGATTGTTCCCAGCTATGGTTAAAGGAGTATAATAATGGTTTTTTGGGCTATTCAAAGAATTGCATTTCCATAGTAGATATTTGAATCCGTTTGTATGTCTTCATTTAGCATCTTGCATATGGTCACAGTTGGACAAATTTATGATGGTAGCCCAAAAATTCCCTTTGACTGGCGGAGGAATTCGCTACCATCATAAATTTTTGAAGACAATTTCCAGCACGATTTGCATCACAAAAGCCTACATGAAATTATTGTGACCAACTTTAGGTACAAAAGACTCGATTGGTTTTTA